>MVAQ01000315.1:0-20849 GCA_014825775.1 Krasilnikovozyma curviuscula
TAGTTTATATAGAAATAAGGAAGCAAATACAGCGGATCTCAAAGTATATATCCGCTCCCGTGTCTTTCTTCTACCGCCAACTCATCCCTCAATTTCCTTTCTCTCTCTCTCTTTCCGTCCCTTGAAACATCCCTGCAACATCCGTCATCCGCTTGTGAGTCTTGTTGCACTTCAACACCCAGAACACCCAACATTTGGATCCATCTTCTTTGCCGTATCCTAAGAAGATTATCCTGGGACCCTTCGGATCAAGAGCGGGCCGCCTTTCCCTTGGAATGTGAGTATAGGCGACACATACGAAGACTCTGAGTTCTGAGACTGACTCCTTCTTTCCTGTCCACAGATGCTGAGGTGTATGAGTATTGGATGATGAGGTTATAGTCCTGTTCCTGGCATAGACGAAGGATTTGACTGCTGCTGCCCAGAACCTCACGCCCAGTCGCCAACAATGCCCGAAATGAGTAGCGAAAATGCGCTCGCGACTTCTCGCGACAGGGACGCTAACCCGTCCCCGTCGCGAGCGGCGGCATCTCGCGAATGGGGCAGAACACATGAAATCTCAAACCGCCCTTTCCCTACTTCATGAACAAACCTTTCATGAATCCCTTTCAAGCACCATTCAAAGGGAGTCAGCTCAAGATTTTATTAAATATTCAGCTGGTTAGAAGGTGAAATAATAAATGGTAAACCAACTGAATTTGTATAATAAATTAATAAAATAGTGGTTGTATACCTCGCGAGTGGGACGCTTGCTGCCCTCCTCGCGAATTTGTGGCTTCTCGCAACTGGGGCAGAATATGATTCTGCCTTGTTCTTAGTTCAATGCTGGAATATGAGGTGTTCACATTTCTAAATGAGTGATGAGAGTCATTAAAGAAGTCGTCAAATTGTGTGATACAACCGCTGATTTAATCTAAGATTCTTGACGCAAATATGGGCTAGGTTACGCAGAAGCAAAAGCGTGAACCAGCTGAATGACCTAAGAGGCTAAAGATTGGACCTTCTCAAATAGAAACAGGATTGATCCTCCAAACCCACCATCCGCCATCACCTTTAGATTGACCGTTCGCTTGGCGTCGCATTCAATTTCCAGTTCGTCTTCATACTCAGATTCAGGTTTTTGTATATTGTGCTTGTGGGGTCGGATGACTTTAGAGAGAGTAGGCGCAGAGGTCGTCATGTCATCGAGAAGTGAGACAAGAGTTTGCTTTGTCTGATTCGGACCACATGGCTTTTTCTCATAGTCCATTGCTGTGTCATCATTGACCTCATTAAGCTCCTGAGTTGGTGGCCACGAAACATTTGAAATGCTCCTCTCTGAAGAGGTTGGAGACGCAGGTGCTGAGGTGCTCAATCTGTTGGATTTAGAGGTAGTCGGCGAAGAGTTTGATGCTCGAGACATGATTGTGATCTCCTTCAACATCAAGTCTTTGATTTTGGACGTGGATAAGTCTGAGAGGCAGTCCAGATGAGTCCATGCTTTGAGAGCAGCCAGCTTTGCGGTTTTTTCGAGTTGTTTCTGCCGAGCAAGGAAAACGAAATCAGAAATGAGTCACTAAGAAGAATGAACAGAAAGGGTTGGGGAAGCAGAGACACACCTTCTTAATGTAACTCTTAGGTAAAGGAGGAGGGCGTCCGTTCCGAAGTTTGCTAGCTTGAGTTAGGTTGGGAAATCTATCATCTGATGAAACATCAGGCGAATCTTCTGGCTCAACCTCTGTCTGATTTGTTGAAGCGCAATTGCATTCAAGAAGCTAAGTGAATAGATAGTGTCATCTTCGTCGAATCAATCTGAGACTCAAAGCAGGTTCGGAGCGAACTCACGTCGTGGGTTTGACATTGAGTATAGTGTTGCACTCTAAAGAGATCTTTCTGTGGAAAGAAAGCAAAAATGTCTGCTAGTTTCAAGTCAACGAATTAAACACATGTGTTTTGGGACGTACAAGTTCTTCCGCTGTGAAACTATCAGAGCCACCATTTTCCTCTTGCGACGATGAAGTAGAGCCTTCTTTTGTTTCGAGTAATGATCCAGACAAGCCAAGTTTAGTAATTTGTCGTTGGTACATCTTCTCTTCTATTGTCCCAACAGCTAGGTATAAGAGATTCGCGTAGTTAGTAGCGTTGCTGGGAAAGCGAGAAGAAATGTGACTGACTGAGAAAGCGATAGATATAAACGTTCCTCTTCTGTCCATCACGGTGGATCCGTCCCTAAGCGAATCGATGACAACGTTGAGGGTCAGCAAGGGAGAGAAACCCTTAGACAAGTTGGGATGAGATTCCTCACCATGGCTTGTAAGTCAGTGCTTGGATTCCAGTCAGAATCAAATAAGACCAGACCTGATGCAAAAGTTTCTCGTCAGAACATGACTGAAAGGATATATAGATTTTTTTTGTTTATCGACACACGAGATGCTCCAATTAAGTTAAGACCAACTCCCCCTGCTTTAGAGCTGAGGAGGAAGACGAACTTGTCCGCTTGAGAACAGCGGTTGAATCTACCCAGCGACAATGATCTCTGTAAGTGAAAGCAAATCGGTGGATACTCGAGAAAAACGACTTACTGATCAACGGAGTCTTGTCGAGTAGTTGTGTTTGTTTTTCTAGTGCGGACAAGAGCAAGAGTAAGATAAGATCGCAGTCATTCAATCGGACCCTGCATAAATGGGACAATAGCAGACTTACCCATCTAAACGGCAGAAACGATAATTTTGGGATTGACAGTGAGATTCAATTATGTTTAGAGTCTACAGCAGATGACAAGAAGTTAGCGATCTTAAAATACAACCTGTGATCAGCTAAAACTCACACTGGTGAAGTTGGAGACGATGACAATTTTTTCGTCAGTGGACACTTTCAATAGTCTCAGAAGATTAGCCAGCGCAATGAGTTTTCCTGCATGAAACAGAAAGAGAATGATTAACATTTTACTGCAGCAAACAGAAGAGCACAGCATGGTGGGGTAGAATCATACCACTTGTTGACATGTCATGTGTTACTATCCCGGGAGGAATGAGAGACTGCACCTGCTTAATAGCTTCAGAGTCATCGTCAGGATTTTTTCCCTGTTGCAACAAATCCACAGCCAAGCCCAGTTAAAAGCCAAGTTTAGTCTCAGACTTATTAATTCTAAAATCGAAAGGTGTTCCAGAAAAAATTACCTCCGATCGAACACAAGCCAGCTATTCTCAATCAGTGAAGGAACACGTAGTCAGATAACGAGATCGTGGTTGCCGAGCGATCGGAAACGACAAACGTACCATTGGCGAGTTGCACATCTTACGGGCAAGAAGCACTGGCCAGTGAACAAAATGAAATTAAATTGGTAGGCAGCTACTAGAAACTGGGCAAACTCACCCAGTCCAAGACCTTTGCTACTGTCAGCACTTCGCGCGAATATCTTGGAGAAAATATCCAGTTGAAGTTTTGTTGGGGCTACGAAAACGACGTAGTCATCTAAGGATGGAGAAGTGATCAGTTTTGCAGCCAATTTGTTTTGTCTACTATAATAAATGAACAAAAGCTCACGCCGTGGGGGTAAGAATCTGGATAAAATATCTGAAGTTCTACGAAGAACAAACTGAGCACTAATTTCTTGCAGCCTTGTCTGTCGGGCTTGACCAAGCTCAAGTTCAGCTTGAGAGCATCCTTGGATTCGTGACTTCATGATGGGCTTTTGATAAATTTTAGAAAAGGCAGGATACGTGTCGAGGATGCTGGGATTGATGAAATCTATAGGCATGCAAACACAGAGATGTCGTCTGCAAAGTATGCATATAGGTGCGAGGCCACAGCCACTTACCGACCATTGCCTGAACCATGAAAAATCAACAAAATATTGTCAGTGAAGGAAATAGAAGAATGCCACAGTCAGAGGACGTGTGATGTACCCAGTACTCCTGTAGATCATTCTGAATTGGAGTTCCCGTTAGGATGATTCGTCTTAAAGTCTTAAGTGTATTGAACATCTGATTGGTCTTGGCATCTTTTGACTTCAATCTATGACCTACTCCCAGTACCACAAAATTATGAATCTGTTCAACGCCAGTCGTGATACAAGCTGAGGAATGGCCGTCGCAACGAACCTTCGTCGCATATGATAAGGCCAATAGGTGGTTGACAGTATTTGAGATCCTCGATGACAGTCCTAAGCTGTTTGAATAGAGGGAAACATCAATCGAGTTTGACCTTGGAAAGTAACAAAAGAGAACTATACCTTCTCGTATCCTATGATCAAAACTTGATGCATTCTTGAATTGACAAATTGTTTAATCACGGTTCTATCCGAATCTCCAAGAAAGACTCCCTGGTTAAGGTAAGTTAGTGTCATAACTGGGTCGCAAGTGAAACCAGTCTACTCACCAAGCGATCCCGTCCCAGCCATTTGTGGAACTCCTTCTTCCAGTTCTTGATCAAGCTGGCAGGACAAACAACCAGAGCCTTTCCTACTCTGTACATTGAAGACAGCATCGCAATTGTGATCAGTGGGCGTTGATAATAATTGGAGCAATAACGCAAACGAACACTCCAGGAAATCCAGCATTTGAGCCTTTGAATGGATTTTGCTTCAAAAGAGTCCAGATAAGTACAATTGTCTGCAAGGTTTTCCCAAGTCCCCTATAGGCACAGTGAGTCAGAGATCTGTCTGTCATCGTGATACTCAAACCACAGAAAGCGCACTCACATCTCATCAGCGAGAATCGCTCCTTGGCCTTCAACCTTCCTGAAACCCATTACGCACTCATACAAAAACTAGCGAAGAAGTGTAAGGTCAGGTGTCATATGACAGTGTTCCTCAAATTAAAACAGAGTCACGAACCTTCACCCCTTCGATCTGGTGAGGTCTCATTTTCTCAGCAAGGAAGTCGTCAATAACAACATCGATAACTTCAGACTCACTACAAAGCATTAACCGATAAGTGGCTGTCGTGGAGTTGTAAGCAACAGTAAAGGAAGGACCTACGTTTTGTTATACCTTGCTTGTTGATCTCGGTTCGGTCGCTTGAGTAGAACTCGGGTGTCTTCCTTCGACCTGAGCGAAGGTGAAAGTCAGACTATAAGTCAAATGGTGTCATTCCAAAATGAAACTGAGCTTACGTTATGATTGGCAAGGGAGTAAAGATCGATGATTCCTTCTGCTTCCCCTGTGCTTTCGCAGAGAGAACCTTCGGCAGAGGGTTTGGTAAGCAGGCAGGATCCTTCGAGGACAGACGAGGAGGGATCTCTTGAATCCCCGGGGATGACAAAGGAGGTTTAAGCACACGCGGTGATGTCGTCCTGGGAGAGTTTATGGGACTGGATGCAGTTTCATTTAGAACGAGTCGAGGTGGTGATGGAACAGATGAGAGAGGAAGGGATTTTGAAATAATTAGTTGCCTAAAAGAAGGTCCAACAACTCGTGAGGTCTTTTCCATAGGTGATATTGTTAATTTGACTTGGCCCGAGAAGCATGAGCCTGTGCTCAAAGTAGGAATGGTGGTCGGTCAGATGAGGTACGCAGCGCAGTCAAAGAAATTCCAACGATACCATTAAGATAACTTGTAAGAACAGTCACATTAGATCTCACTACAAATATCGAGGCAATGGAAGGGACGTACTCTTCTGCTGAAATAGCACAGTCAATTTCAATCTCCTTCCCTCCTATTTTCAGTTCGACTCCTGGACCGATTTCTCCTGCTGTGAAAGCTGTTAAAGCGCTCATCCTGAACTCGCCAAAGCCAATGAGAGGGAGAGGTCAGCATGAACAAATACCCAAGCTCAGAGCGCCTCTGCTACGCACTCTCGACCATCGTTTGCATCCTTGAGTTGGCACTTGTTACCTCTCACGACTAGAATTGCATCTCCATCCCACGTCTACAGTGCAGCAGTATAACGAATCAAAATTATAGACGAGAAAACGAGTATGGATGAGAAAAACCGACCTTGTGCTTTTTGAACTGTGGATTTCGCCTAGCAGAATGGTTGTGAATTTAATAGCACTCCATTATTCGAGAAACGCAACAAGATGCTTTCTTACCATTGAACATTCCTGTATAGGGATAATAGAGGAAGAGTCAGTTAGAGGAGAAGAGAGAGGAGATAGAATAAGGAAAGGTGGACGTGCCAATATTTCTCTTCGTCGTGCTGAGCGCCGTCTGCGTTCAACGTAGCGACATCCTCCTTACGATAGATGACCATTCTCGCACCCATAGCCCCATGATTCTTTCCCAGCGTCTTGGGTAATTTCCCTGCACCTGGCTGCTGGTCCAACTCGCCTCCAAGCTCATTAGAGGGCCGTTTCCTTCCAGAGAGGGAGGAGGGTCTTATTCCCTGGTCCTGCTGCTGCTGCTTGGCCTGGTATGGAGATCTGAAGGGTGACTGAAACGACTGGGATTTGGGGTAATGCGGACGATTCATCTTGGGCTCCTTTTCCAGCTTTGGTAGTCCAGCAACGAAATACAGCGGGCGTGCGTCGCGTAGCTTGCTCTCAGCTTGAGGCGCGATTGTTTTTTTCCCCCTTTTCCAGCAACGGAAATCTATTTAGAAAAACAAAAAGAGCCCCATTGCTCAGTCTTCCAGAATAGCAGCTGTGAGGTGAGGTACAATCTTCCGCAAGTAAAATTTCAGCGCTCCATTCTTTTCCAGTTAGTCGAGCATTTGAGCCTATATTCTCTTGCAACCCTGTGCTTTTGAAATGTTACTCGCAATAATAAGCAAAGACGAGTCATGATAGTGGCCTAGATTCTACACCAACTAAGTTTACTACAACATTACTAACATGTACCCAACCATCAAAACCTTCCAGCCCAGTTCAGCTCATGAAGAGGCTTCCCTGTGAGACGCAGCAGCTAGAGACTTGAGGAGAGTACGGGGCGGTACGGCTTTGGCTCCCTCTGGCTTCTTCTCCGATGATGAGGCGCCCAATAACGCGCTGATAGAAGCAGCACCAGAGTGAGAAGAGAGCGAACTGTGTATGTTGCTGAGCACCGAGTCTAGTAATGATGATGAATCAGAGGCAAACCTGGAAAGAGAATGTAGAGTCTGGCGAAGAGCATCGAACTGGAGAAGAAAGTAAGAGAAAACCCAAGGAAGAAGTAGTAGTCAGGTATGATGACGGTTGAGCGCCTAATCTTCAGAACCAACTCACCTTGAACTCAAGTTCGGCGCCAATCACCTCATCACCTTCCTCCTCATCACTGCCTCCTTCAAGGATTCTTCTTCCAATTTCCCAAACCTCTTTCTCGTCGTCTTCTAGACTGTCCACCGCTAGTTCCTCCGTGGTCGCGGATTCTGTTTCCTGGATCTTGGCAGCTAATTCGGAACATACGCGAGCCTGGAGGGAGTTCGCAGTTCGTACAGTTGAACGCCAAAGAGATTCTTCTTCCTTTGCACTGATAAGGTAGCGTGGGTCAGTTTATAAATCGAAAGTGTTTCCAAATCACTACTTACGCTTTCAGGAAGACTTCGTCTTCAGCGAGGACGGCTTTGTTCAACTCATTGGATGGGTGAGGTTTCTTCCTTTTATGCAGCAACGCATTGTAGCTCTTCGAGATAAATGTGAAGCGTACGTCAGTGGACTACCAAGAAAGAAACACTGATCATCTAAGAATGTTCGAACTTACTGTTGCGTTGGATTGAGGGTTTGTGTCTACTGCTGCTCGACCTACACTCTTCAAGACATCATTCACCAGATCCTCCACCAATTTGGCTCCTTCTTCTGTCCTGACATTGTCGACTTCCTTCCCTTTGCCCTTCACCAGGGGCTTCTTTGACCGTGTGGCTCTGGCAGGGGCGTCTGAAGAAAGAACAGATTCGAGGGCCCGTTTACCAGTGAAGACAAGGAGATGTCGCATTCTAATGGCTTCAGGTAGAGATTGATCGATATGGCGATAGAAGTCGGAGGTTGGAATTTCGGCATGTGGTGCAGCTGTGAAACAAGATCCATGAGGAGACAAATGTTAGTGTTTCCAAAAGCCATTGCAGAGTAGTGTGAATATAATAAATAGTAGCAAGTAGCACTTTTACTTACTGACGTCTCCTTTGCCTAAACTCTCGCTGACCCTCTTGCCCCTCAAGTCGAAACTGCTCCTCCTGCCACTACCTCCCGTACCCCTCATTTCTTGGTTCTTCCTTATCATTGGAGTCTCGCTTAAAGGCACGACTTCCCTGAAGTCAATCGACTTCTCATTCGAATGCATCATGGCGGGGTGAGGCAGCGGCCGCGAAGGTGTGTGGTATCCTGTTCCGCTGCCACTGGCGCTCGTGGAAACCCTGGGCACTGCAGCAGCAGCTGCTGGGGTTGGCATGATGAAGTTGAAGCCTGGATGGATAGAGAAGTCCATAGAAACGGAGGAGAACCAATAAGTCCCACAGGTACGAAGGCCGCAAGGACTGCGTCGCTCACCTGAAGTTGGCTGCTTGGCTGCTTTTTTCCTGCCCCCCTGCTGAGAAGTCGAAGCGGGCTTTCTCTTCTTGGATGATAAGGAACTCATCGTGGCTGTGGTGGTACTCATCTGCAAGAACTCCCTTGTCGTTGGCAGGTTGGTAGATCGACTTCTCCAGGTTCTTCTCTTTGACTGTTTGGGTCGGTCGCCCTGTGTTTACCAACGCGTCGATTCAGCCACGTTTCTCGCCACATGCCACTTTAACGACAAGTCAACACGTTTCATCTCCACGCTGCTTAAACATTGGGCATGGAAATGTGAAGCATATTTACAATAGGCTGCTCTGCCAACAAACAGCACACAGCTGAAAGAACATGTCGCCCCGAAATATCGATTATCCTCAAACCAACCAAATATGTACAGTATCTACAACTCACAACCTATCGTCTTCCTTTGCTCCTCTCACCTACTCCATGATGAAATATCAAGGGCGCTAGAACTGGCCAGTTCTGGGACTCTGGGCGCCCATTCTTTGCCTTGTGGCATTCCCATCTCAGGTTGCCTACCAAGAACTCTGCCCGCCTGTATTCCCTGAGTACTGAGTTCACCTCTCTCCCGGCCACCTTCTTTTTTTCTCAAGTCCTCTGGTGGGGCGTCCATTAATCGGGCTATGGATTGAGGTAGAGTATATTGAGCTTGCTGCGACAAATGAATGTACCTAGAAATTTCCAGCTGCAAGACACCAACAGAATCAGTGGAGTTGCAATGCATCAGTCTAGATCGTCCACGTACGTGCAAGTGAGGGTAGTATCCGACACTAGCTTTCCGAATTGCCAAAATGATCTTGTCCCAGCCGCTCTCGAATAAATCCTTATGTAATCTCCAAGCTGACGTTGGAGATTCTATGGGCTCCCCAGCTTTTAGACACACTGCAGATAGGGCATTGAGGAGCTTGAGGTTGACGGTCTTGATTGTGTCGACAGAAGGAACAAGTCAACAAGTCAAAACACAAACACACGCACAAGAAAAAAAATAAAAATCACTCACCAGATAGGTCACGGCTTCATATTCCACACCACCAGTTGCACCACCAGGAGCCATAGCTCTTTCCACCACTGAAGTGTCCACCGCTGACAGGCGCCATATCGAGTTGCCGGAATGACAAAACATCCAGAAGTAGTCACGACTAGCGAGATGAGAGGCGCAAACAGTTCAGTGGCATTGCATCGAAGAGCTGACGATAGCAAGAATAAGACAGCGAGACAACTCACGGGACGTCAGAAACCTCCCCGACAAACCTCTTGAAGACCCTTTCCCTGCTAGCCTTTTTAATGAAATCAATTACGTCTATGTCCCCTTCCTCTTTGACTTCAATCGTCATCAAACCTCTAACGAATGACTGTATTGATGTTTCCCCGGAGGGTAGTGTTAGCACAACGTCAGGAGAAGGGGACGTCCAAAGCGAGAAAATGACGGCGACGATTTCAATGATGAGCGTTCTGATTGCGACATCTCCTGGTTTTTTTGACGAGTATAAAAGCTGCATCAATGGTCTCCATGGATTAGGCGCTGCTGCTCTCAGCGCCTTTTGACCCGTCTTCGTGATGAATGCCCAGTTTGAAGATCAGCCTTGGTTCTAGACAAGAGGTGTATGTCGAATGGAGCACTTACAACAGAGGTGCTGAGGGCTTTAACACAACGTAAGATCTCATGAAGTAGTTGATCATCATGTTGTTCTTCTCTCCATTCCATGTTCAGGATATCGTTGAGCCGAGAAAGCAAAGAGATGTAACCACGCTCAAGGACGAAGGTCTCTAACCAACTGGTAAACAGATAAAAAAAATAAAACAAAAAACAGCAGTAAAGCAGCATGATAAAGTTATGTGAGATGGGGCGAGTAGCGCGAAATGTAAGAAGAACCAACATACGCTGTGGATTCGTGCCTCAACAGCATCCTTAACTTCTTCACTCGCTCTACGTCCATCTTGGCCGTTTCGGCTCCTTTCAACCATCTGGCAAATTCTACTGGATTGGCGTCTTTTGAAGGGAAAGACGTACCAGGATTCAGCAAGGAAGAAGACGGCCTCTTGCCCAGCGCGTTGTTGGCGGACGTCCGCTTCCGAGGAGAAGTTTGGAGGGGAGTGGTGTTGCTGTTCATGACAAGGCCGCTGTGAGCTGATGCTGAGCTGGGCAGGGGGGTTGATGATTTAGAGCGTGGTGGTATTAACGAAGAAGACGATGAAACTGATCTGAGGGAGGCATTCAAAAACTGTGATTTTGTTGAAGCATCCATTGTGAGCATCTTCTTCATGGTGGCTTGAGGTATTTGCATAGATTTCTATACGACACAACCCAAGAACGTCAGTTGAACATCCACAAAAGAACATCCAACAGAGAGCAGGGGTTTTCAACTTTACCATAAGTTGGATGAAGGCTTCCTGCATGTCGTCTTCCCCTTGACTTGTCGGCACTCCGCTCGACAGCGCCAACTCCCCTTCTGGTCTATTGGTAGATGCTGAAAACACATCGAGCGACCTGTTGCTTCCATGCCTCGAGCTGCCGAGAGGATGTCGAGCAGTGTTTGGGCCGCCGGGGGTGTGTCCTGCCCCCCCTCTGCTGCTGCTGGCCCCAGCCAAAAAAAGATGGCCAGTAGATCCACTGCTGTTGGTGCTTCCATTGGCGAAGTGGGAAGGGGTGTAGTGGGAGGTGGATCCTGATGAAGAGCTGTGAGAAACCGAAGGTGGGGTTGAGTTCCTCTTGCCAGGGAGCCACGCCTTAGCTGGGGAAGGGAGCAGAGCTGGGAACAGTGGTGGTGCCTGCCCCATGTGGGACTTGGAGACTGGAACGCCAGAAGGAAACACTGGTGGCCCTCGACTTTTGGTAGGAGAGGCCATGATCGAATGGGCTGGCTCGTTGGGTCAAGTGGCTGTAGACGTCCAACTATTTCGCGGCGACGCCTGTTCACTGATGCTTCTAAACCCGCCACAGCGACAAATCAAACACGAAAATGGTTGATAAAGCAAGAATTGAAGGGCACTGGCAGACCGGGGAAGAGCGCAGCTCTCAAAGGTCAGAGCTAAGAAGACGGGATCTCAGCCGAGAAAGATGCAGCGTAAGTATACTCGTGGACTGGCAGGGCAGCGCGTATCAGCATCAGGAGCTGCTACCCTGGGTTGAGAGGCGAGAGAGATCGATGGGTACAGCGCTGGGATGGTATTGCAGTACAACGAAAAGAGCAGCCAGGAGAGAGATAGAAGCTTGTTATTGGTCTCGCTCGATTACTCGGTCAGAGGAATTCAACTGACTGTGCTGTTGTTTCAACCGCCGCGAGTTTTAAGGCAATTTTCGTCGACTGGCTGCCGCTCAAGTCTTGAAAGCTAGGCAAGCCCAGCGCAGAAATTAGTGGAAGATGACCTACAGATACTGCTCTGAGTTGCGTTCATTTGAATTGACGTCTCCGGGGCCTAAGTTTCAACCCAAGGCGTCGCTTGAAGTATCGTCACCACCAGCTTTTCACGCCGTTGTGGGACCTGTATCTCTCACTATCTCGCTGTGTCATCAAAATATGTGAGAAAATTACAGTTAGATTTTCGATAGTCAGTTGGAACCCCCCTCTGAGTCATATTCAGTACCTAGATCGGAGGGTGACGATTTTTGACGATGTCAAAATAGACACCCGGGGCAATGTTGTCGCTGGACGATGAGGTCTGGGCGTTTGTGCATCCATTTTGGTGAAGTAATCTCTCTCTATGATGATAGTACCTCGTATTGCTTTCTCCTAACCCCAAGTTCGGGACAAAAAACTCTCCCCTAGACGTTACGCCCACTTGGATGTTGTTGTCATGGTTATACATACTACTTTTTTTTTCTCTCCTTTCTATCTTGGGACCATGAATCAGAGAAGTTTTCTTTACCAATGATCGAACACTGGACAATTTTGAAGCGTCCCATCACAAGTCACAGCTGTCCCTCAATCTGGCCACGTCTGGCGACTGATTTAGTTTGCACCGCCGCTCAGTGCACACTGAGAAGATATATGTTCATTCTGGCCCTAAAGAAAACAGTACCCTCTAGTTCGGAGACAGGCTGCAGCGCGAGTATGAGGTGTGTAGTGTATATTGCCCCAAGAAGGCGAACTTTCAGTTTTTCTAAAAGTAGAAAAAACTTAGAGTTAATCACAAACCCTAGTAGCAGCATCTCCCCTGATTGCAAGGTTTCAACCCGCAATAAAGCTTCAGCTAAACCGGTTCTTCAAAACTGTATAGTTTTGAAACATTTGCCACACCGCGCCGACAAATTCGAGAGCGCCCAGATGAGGCTTTGGTCAAGGTGGCGAGAAGAGAAGTGTCTGTCGTCAACTTACCGCACCAAATCTCGTGAGTAGACAATGTTTCTTTCACATTGTGTTGATAGGAAGAGACAGATGAGGGAGGAAGGCAGGTAGCAGTCGAAGTTAGGCCCACACAACCCACCAATTCCAGCACGCAGCCATACATTCACCAGCATCAGCAGCAGCTTCTCCAACTCTTGACAGCTCGTCCTTAGAACACATTACTCTGTACCAACATCCAGAGGTCAAATCATTCAGATAGCCAGCAGGCGGCGTCGGAGCTATGGCGTAGATTCGTGCGGAAGAATGGGCAGAGGAGGACGATTAAATACGAGGCGACACTTTACAGCAGCTTGAACTGACCTCAACGCTTGTTTGCTATTTTGCTATATTGTAGAAGATGCCTTTCGTCAAGCTCGTCAAGAACCGTGCTTACTTCTCCCGATTCCAGGTTAAGTACAGAAGGAGAAGAGAGGGAAAGACTGATTGTGAGTTGCTCTTTGTTGGCGTCTAGTCTATACTTCGTTTGTTGAATTTCGATCCACTGAACCTGAAATTGCTTTGCGCTCGTCTCAGACTACGCCAGAAAGCGTTTGGTGTCCCAGGCCAAGAACAAGTACAACTCACCAAAGTACCGTCTCGTCGTCAGATTCACCAACAAGGACATCATTGTTCAAGTCGTCTACTCTAAGCTCCAGGTCAGTCTACTCTTGATCATGACATGTAGTGTCGTAGGGGAAGACAACCTAGTGTATAATCGTGGTTTGCTGATACCGCGCTTTTTGCTTTTCCTCAGGGTGACTTCGTTCTCACTGCTGCCCGATCTGCCGAACTCCCAAGATACGGTATCAAGCACGGTTTGACCAACTGGTCTGCTGGTACGTAGGAACTAATTCTCCATTGAACTGTTGAATCGCACGGAGGAATAGTTACTAACCATGCTCAAAATTTTATGTTTCCCCTTTCGTAGCTTACGCTACTGGTCTCCTCTGTGCCCGAAGAGCTCTCACCAAGCTCAACCTTGCTGACAAGTACGAAGGTGTTGTTGAGCCAGATGGTGAACTCACCATGACCGAGGCTCTTGACGAGGAGGATGCCCCACGACCATTCAAGGCTTTCCTTGATGTCGGTCTCAAGAGAACCTCCACCGGTTCCCGTGTCTTCGGTGCCATGAAGGGTGCCTCCGACGGTGGTATCTTCGTTCCTCACTCCGAGAACAGATTCCCAGGTTTCGATGTCGAATCCAAGGAGCTGGACGCTGAGATCCTGAGGAAGTACATCTATGGTGGACACGTTGCTGAGTACATGGAGTCATTGGAGGAGGAAGATGACGAGCGATTCAAGAAGCAGTTCGCTACCTACCTTGCCGATGGTGTCGGTTCAGAAGACATTGAGGAGATCTACACCGCTGCCTTCGCTGCCATCAGAGAAAACCCAGGTTCGTCTTTAGTTCTATGAATCTCTGCGTATGCAACCATACACGTGTGGAGATCATTCGCTCACTTGCGGCGTTCGATTTTTGTCTTGTCTGCAGAGTACAAGCCAACCGAGAAGACCACCGACTGGGCTACTGAGTCCAAGAAGCACAAGTCTCCAAAGCTCTCTTACGACCAGAAGAAGGCTCGTGTCGACGAGAAGATCAAGGCCTGGAAGTCGGGCCGTGCTTCTGCTGTCGACGAGGAGGACGAGGACGAGGAGTAGATTGTTGCGTAGTGATGATTTGCTGGGGTTGTGGGTGTGTGAACATAAGAGCTATTTTCATGCTACCCAGTCATTTTTCCTATGACAATCAAGGTCATGGTGATCGTCTCTGCAAGACATGTGTTCGTTTTAGTTGTCTTGCCTCCCTGCGCACTGTAGCTAGTGGGGTTGTGGATAAAACCGACGATTGAAGATAATACGTTGTCAGCTGAAAACCACAGGTGCATAGGATGAAAAGTTGTTCCAGTATGAAGACATTGCGTGTGAGTTTGTTAATTGCGTCGTATCTAATTGTGAATCCAACTGCGGAGATAACACCCCACCTCTCGTAAGGGTCCCAATTTTGATTGATCCGCCATTAATAGGACGCGGAAAGCGATATCAGGTTTGGATTCAGTAGTGAAAGAGTGGAAGAGGCCAAGGTTCAAGGGAGCGGTTGAAGCTGTGTGGTCTCCCGTCACGGAGATCAGTCTACCTACACCTTTTATCTCATTGATACTTCAAACCGTTGCTGGAGCCCTTTTCGCTGTAGATTTAACGAGGTCGCCAACTGGAATTCTCATTTGCCCCAGTGATGTCTGGGCTGGATGGGAGTGGTGTAGTGCAGTGAGATGAGCGTGCTAACGGTCGTCCTTCGCCTTGCGGTTAGCAAAAGAATTACACCTCTCGAAAAGAAACTTGTCCGTGTCTTATTATTATTATTATTATTGCAGAATGGGCATCGAGGGACTAATCCCAAGCGAGGAAGGCCTGGAGGAACAAAGAAACCCGTGTCGGACGCTCTCACCCTCCTACCTGTCCCGTTTCTAGTTTTCCTTATTTCCTACTCCGTAGCTGATGCCAGCTAATGGTATAAAATCATTTAATAGAGTAGTGAGCCTGTTTAGACCCAGGCTCGGATGGCGGAGGACAAATGGCCCACAGTCTAGCGGTAAAGGGGAAAGCAGCTCATACGTGTGAATTCACTGTAGTCAGTCTCCCAGACCATTGAGACTGATGAAAATCGACTTCAGGAGGCATTGCCCTGGAAAGATAAATAACGATTGACGCAATAAACCCACCTTGGTTAGAGACTGTCATTTTGCAGTGGAAGAGAGGGGAGAAAACACCCTGCCGCCGAGCTGGCTTGTTTACCTTTATATCTTCCCAGCCCGCGACACGTGGGGACAGGCAGTCGAGCCCAGGAGAGAGCGGGCGCGTCGCTTGGAAAAGCCTTGGCGTCGTCGACGTGAAAAAAGAAAAGAAAAAAGAAACACATCCCAGCGTCTGCTTACAACCGTCACTCTCCTTCTCTTCATTATTCATCTGAAAGCCATGCTGAACGTTGCTGCTGCTGTCTTTCTCGCTGCTCTCTTCTCGACGGGGGCCCACGCCCAGGTCATTGCTGCCGGGCCAAACGTACGCCCCTCTCTTCTTCCTTTTTATTTCCTTCCTGATCACTGCTCAGAACTGGAGCTGATACATCCTCTCTTAGGGTGTCACCAACCCAGCTGCCCCCATGCTCGATGGCAAGTACAATCAGGTGAGCAAACCGCGTCCTCTGTTTGCGGTGTCGTTTTGAACCTGTGTCACCGCAAAACAAGGTTACTAACCTCTTTTATGGTGCGTGCAGACTTCGCTATCCAGACTGATCACCTTGAATTCAGTCGACGACTTCTGCTTGTATGTCCCCTCGTTCCCACTCTCACACGACATCACCCCGAGTTCTGACCTATTCCACGCTGCATCTACAGATGGGGACCGCCAGAGTAAGCACTGCTTCCGAACAACAATCTGGGAAACTGACCCCTTTGGCTCACCATGCCCGTCTTTTGCTCTTTTCTGATCTGTCGTTCTGACCTGACAGAGCTGGTCCGCAAAACACGGTTAGTTTCAAGCCATTCCTTTATAATACGCAGACCCTGTGCCCATCTCCCTGACACGTCTTTTCACTCACCAAACATATCCCAATACTCTTTAGATCGGAAATGTGGAGCCTATCGTTGTCGCTTGGTGCACAAAACCACGAAACGGCGCGCGTTTGATCCCAGATGGGACCATCACCTCGGCTCATTATGTGAAGACTCCAAACTACGTTCAGATCGGTGGTTTACTTGACGGTACTAAACTGAACATTGTTGCCGGTGACGATGGTGGAGAATTGGGTGAGTGTTAAAGATCAACAGTCACAGCGCTTTATGAAGCGTTCGCTGGCTTACATGGAGCTCCGTTTTTTTGACTGCCTGGTGTTGTTGCCATTCGAATACATACACTAGACCCTCACGGTGCTGAAGGGACTGGAAACCCCATCGGTGGAAACGTCACTTCAAATGTATCTGGTCAGGTGAGAGCTCACTTTCATCTCACTCTCCGAATCTACCCCGACGTCTCCTTCTCTCATTACCTGTGCAGGACGTCTTTTACGAAGAGTGGATGTCATTCATGTCCTATAACCAGTTCTGTTTGAGGATCTGTACCAGTGAAAATAGCACCTACTCGCGAGTACCCCCCTCCAGTGTGTTAGCTTCGGTTGTCGCGGTCTGCTGAGTTTTCAATACTGCTTCCTTCTCGCTTCGCTCCCATCAGTGCTGCGATTATGTGTCAACACGAGATTGATCTGTACGTCATCACACTTTATTTGTTTTTATGAAGTCCGAGCTGCTGCCTAATCCAGTTTGGTCCTTTTTCGTATTGTCTCACCCTCCATCACATCCTCCTCCGCCTGACTCGCGTTCTTGCCTCTTGACAAGGCAGGCTTGGTTGCCAATGGGTGATGCCTGGAAACTGTAAGTTTTTGAAATGCTTCAGCCTTCCCACTTCCTTGAATATGCAACTGACGTTGTTTCTCTTCGTTCAGACGAAGATGGGACCTTCACCAGCTGCGACGCTGATGCTGCCTACCCACCAGTGAGTTCCTTCCATTTAACTCTCTGTCCTCTGAACATGTGACAGCCGATAAACTCCTCCTTTAATTGCGTTTCTTTAAGGGTGTGTACCCCATCGGATCAGCTGGATCAGGTACCACCTCGACCTTTCACCAAAGATACACGAACACCGTCCCAGGTCCGATAAATGTGTCATTCCTGCTATCTCTGTTCATGCTAGCTCATTTTCTTTATCCTCTTAGGTAACGAGTTCACCATCGGTGTCACCGTGACTCCATCCTCAGCCTACTCCATTCCAGCGTCCTCAAACTGCGTAACAGCATCTTCCATTTCCAACGGTATTAGCGTTGTTGGGGCAGCCGTTACTGGATCTGTTTCTGTCACTGGAAGCTCTGCTAGAAGCACCTTTACGTCCGGAGCTACTGCTTCAGGACCCAGCAGCTCTCGTAGTGGCAGTCGTGAGCCTTTTTGCGCCTTGATTCTAGCTTTACATGTCGTTTCTCACTTAAATTTGACCTCGGCTTTTTTATATATATGTAGTCACTCCAACCCCAACTGCGGGTGCTTCGGCTTCGGCTTCTGCATCAGCATCAACCTCTCGAACATCGTCTTCTCGAATGGCGTTCAATATCAGCTTTGAATTCCTTTGGGCTGGATTAACTGTGACAGTCTTGTCTGTTTTGGCTGGTGGTGCCATTATGCTTTAGGTTCTCTAGTCAATAGCTGGGAAGAGAGCTGGCTGTGTTGTGGCAGTAGTTAAAGAAAGACCCTCTTTTCTTGCCCAATTCAGCAAATACGTAGGAAGTAACATTGTTTTCATAAGAATTCTGTCATGTTTTAATATCGTTCATCTCTTGAGACGGCTTTGTGACAATTTTCATCCACTCTTCGAGTACTGAAAAAAAAAAAAAAAAGAAACACTAACCATATGCAGTTCAAAAGAGCAAATGTAAAGGCTGAGGCAAAGGCTGAGCAACGCGATGTTTACAAGAACTATGTGATCCAACGTCGTCAAAACCAAAGCCTTTGAACTGCATCTAACAACCCTTTTTCTCTTCAAATAAGATATTTTGATAGTGAGAGATCATTCTGAACTTGACCCCTTGCGAAAGCGACCTATATGAATGCTCATTCACCAGGTTGTTGACTCGTAGTTGACCCAGGTAAAACCTCTGATCCGACTCATTGCCTTACTCTCCACTTAACTTTTGGGGGAGTCTTAACCCTCTCGAGCTGGTTACCTTGATGTTGTATTCATGGCCGCAGTCCACTCTGCGGCCTAAGTCTTCGTCCCATCCATTCAATTATTTCGAAAGCAGCGGTGTAGTGTTACGGGTCCCCCTTCTCTTCCTTTTTCTTCCCTCTTTGGAAGGTTCTTGGAGATGTTGATTTGAAGAGTGTCGCTACCGATTCTTGTGCGGTGAGGTGCTGTCTGCTTTCAATCAAAATGCCGGCGCTAGTGGGGTTCTTGACACCACTCATAGATGAAATCATAGATGAAATCAAGAACTGTATTAGATTGCCTATACGATAATCGAACTAGCAAGATCACGGTAGTGTTCAATATAATATGAGCAGTCTGAGCAGGATTCACAACGAAGGTACCATTCAAGCCTTCAGAACAACATCTTCAGCTACAACCTCTCCATCTTTCATCCCAGCGAGCGTCCTCGCCTAGCTTCTAAGT
This sequence comes from Krasilnikovozyma curviuscula, assembly GCA_014825775.1. NCBI lineage: Eukaryota > Fungi > Basidiomycota > Tremellomycetes > Cystofilobasidiales > Mrakiaceae > Krasilnikovozyma > Krasilnikovozyma curviuscula. The sequence goes on from MVAQ01000315.1 coordinate 18,943, forward strand.
TTCTTTCTCGGAATCCTTAGTGGTCTACATTGCCAAACACCCACACATGCCTTCCATCCCTGTACCCCTTCCTTTGTTCACCATCACTCAATTATGGCTGGCTCATGTTACCAATTGTCGACGGCTGCGGAAATGCATTATGGAGAAGCTTTACACGGTAGAACCTTTCGTTCATTTGTGATAGTAAGACTCTTGTCGAAGTCTCGCGATTCTGTATGCGATTCTGTATGAGTTTTTAACTTGCTTGTGAATCCACTCTCGTCCCTTCATCAGAGTAAGTGATTAATTGAAATAAAATACGTTAAAAAACGTTTGATACCTTGTTGTGACTTATGATCGACTGATCACCGATCTTCCCCATTCATCAGATTGATACGTGAACAGAAACTGGTGTGTTACCTTCTTTGACTTGCTTCCTACTTTGACAAAATTGAATTTGCCAATCTTGTCTCTGGATTATAAAACACAGTTAATGAACTGATACTGATCAGCAGCTTGTGTCTCGCTGCTATGTTACTTGACAGAGTAAATGGTAGTATTGTTCTACCCCACGAGATAACGTTCACCAAAGACGAGGTCCTTGAATATGGACACATCTCAGGCTACCGTGTACTTCTTGGGGTATTCTCAGATGAAGATTGGGACCTTAAGAAGAAGTATGCTACGATCTTCAACCTTATATGGAGTTCTTGTCCCGCCATCGGACTTAACATCTCTCGTCAACTTGGTGGACTACTTAAACCCTCTAACCCTCTCCAGCACGAAATAAAGTTCTCACGTCCATCGAACTCACGTAAACCCCGTCCTTGTCGCCATATCAAGCCATCCAAACATTTTGGGGAAATATCAGTGATCACGACCTTCAGTGTTCGTCCACGGGTTCGGACAAAGACAACTGTTCTGGATATGCTAGGTTGGAGATCGAAGAGTTTTTAAAGCGATTGAACTCTTCGGATAGTTGATGTCAGGGTTTAACAGCTAGTAAGGGATGTGGAGAGCGAAGTCGACCGAAAGAAAGGTTGACTTCATTTTCGCAAACTGTAACGCTAGAAACCTCTTCTGTTTTCTCAGTTTGATGTTTAAGTCGTATTCGTTTTTGTGATTTCACCTCAGAAAAACTTTCAGTAGCAAAAAGTTTGGCTGGAGGATAATTCTGTAACCTCCTCATTCCCTTCGCAATCGAGTACTTCATATCGTTTACAAGAAACGACAGAAGAAAGTTTTTGGGATAATCGCGATCACAGCTTTGTACAATTCAAACGATCACAATAAATATACAGTGGACACATTACCTTTTATCTTTGTTCTCCTAACTGATTTGATCTGAAGCTCCTACCATGTTTCTTGACACATTTAGCAGACCTGATTCAATCTGTACCGTCGATAAAGCGATCAAAACTGAGATCTGGTTTTACATCTACTTATCAAAATTCGCTTTTTCCAATCTGTAAGCTAAGACAATATAAGTCAATGCAACTACTTCATGAGCCTGTCACACTCAAGTCCAGCACCACATATTTCAATGGGTTGAACAAACTGAGTCACTTATGATCGAAAATTGACAAAAAGGTGCCGCTTGTAGCGGAGATGACATAAAATATGGCAGCGCGTCCCCCCTCACTTTTCGCCACATTGTCGCTGGCAGATCTTTCTCACCTCAATTTCGATAACTTGGGAAGCACCATACTTTCGTAAGTAGTTTTGTCACAAAAGAGTAAATATAAATTACGCTGCATATCTGACTGGGCACGCTTAGGTTAGGTTAGGGGGTTAAGAGTATTAATAGGGGTGCTCACTGTGACGACGTAAGGTCGCCCGCAAGAAGATATGTAAACAAAGCGCGCAATAACAACAAAGCAAAGCGCGCCGGCGAAAACCCCTGTGGGGAAACCGGCGCTACTCAACAG
>MVAQ01000316.1:0-20614 GCA_014825775.1 Krasilnikovozyma curviuscula
TAGCTTGCTTCTTCGATCTCAAAAAAAAAAAAAAAAAAAGGACCCTCGAATCCTTTTCAACAAACAAACATCTTCCCAACATACTCACAGACTGGACTATCTCTGAGAAGATAAGGTTCGTTTAGTTCCCCTGTGCCCTGTGTGTTCTTTTTGCCCCTTTCTTAGAAGGACCATAGTTCCGGGTTTTTAAATTGTCGCGGTGGATCAAAACAGGACATTCCTGAGACGCGTCTTGTCCCTTGGAAGGATAAGTAACATCTGTTCTCTTTATTGCTACCTTAAGTTATGTTACTGTCAAAATGGGTCCAGAGAGCTCATGAACAGCGATGGGAGTGAGTTTTAGCTCGAAAATGTGAGTCAAACGGGTGTATGTGATGCACATCGGAGTTGACGCGACAGTGCAGATCCTCTTCCTTCTTATTCCTAATGTAACACCAGGAGGATAAGATGTGATGTTTGAAGGGGTTTCACCTGTGTTGGTGAGCGAGAGCCCCGTTCATGGTAGAGATGGACGGAAGAATAGGTATCGATTTCGCTACAGCACTGTCATTCTAAAGGTGGTCCGACCTTTGGCTCTACTACCACCATCAACGCTTCTTAGACACTCTCATACTACCCTCGTTAGCAGAGAATCAAGAACACATATAAAGCTCAATAATCAATTTTGTTTGGCTTCAGAGGTTTTGTTTTTGTGGATGCATCAAATGATACACTAAAAAAGCGCAATAGGTGCAGATCGAGTGGACCTTTAGTAAATAGAACGTTTTTCAGCACTGATTACTATTTGAAACAGCGAGAGGGATCATAGTGTAACATTCCTATGGACTGGCCATGTTAACATATCGTTCAGAAAAATCTACAGAAGGAAGGGCGAAGGCATCAGTTCCCACAGATGCGACCCTCGACCTGAAAGGAGTCAGGACCAATTTTCAGACGTAGCGGTCTATCGCAAATGGGAAAGAAGAATGTTCAGAGAGGAAAAGCAGATTCTTTCTGAGATTTGAATGCTGCAAGAGAATGAACAGAACAACAAGGTGTACTTCGCGAGGCGGATGCTGCTGGTCGATCAGCACTCTGATGCTGTGTTGACAAGGGCTGATCCAACTCATCGCTTCCTTCTTTTCTCCAAATGGTATTAAAGAGCCAATTTCATTTCGATGGCATCTTCGGAGGGGTCAGAAGCAGAGTCAAGCTCCCTCTCACGACCGACGCCGAGAAAACAAAAACAAAAACAACAAGAAAATAAGCTGGTGGATAGCTGGATCTGGCATCGACGCTTCTTTTTTGAATCCCAACCACCTCAACTCTTGAGCAACAGCAACAGGGTCAACCCGAAAGTCTCAGCTCAGTAGCACCGACCAAGGGAAGGAGAGAACGCTCAAGCATGTCTGGTCCACCGCCAGGCTTCTCAGCCCAACCTCCTCGAGCTAGCGACGTTGCAGGCCCGTCGTCCCTCACGCCTGAAGCTCTCCTGGCCAAGAAGCAAAAATGGCTGAATCTGCAATCAAAACGATGGGGTGACCAGAAGAAGAAGAACGGTGGGGGGAACGTCGACGGCGGCAAGGTCGAGCTCCCAGCAGAGCATATCAGAAAGATTATGAAGGACCACGGCGACATGAGCGCGAGGAAGTTCAGGAACGACAAGAGAGTCCACTTGGGTGCCCTCAAGTATGTTCCCCATGCGGTCCTCAAGCTGTTGGAGAACATTCCAAATCCTTGGGAGGTCAGTCGTCCATTTTTTCTGCGTCTTTTCGTTCGACGCTTTTTTTCTGCCTTTCCTTGGAGACTGACAATCCGATCCACACTCCTCCCCTCTTACAGCAAGTACGAGAGGTTCAAGTTCTCTACCACATCTCAGGTGCCATCACTTTCGTCAATGAAGTCCCTCTGGTTGTAGAGCCGATCGTGAGTTTTCCACAGCGCCTCCTCTCACCTCCCAAAAAAAACATCAGGTAGACTAAGCACCCCATTCCTCACCCAGTACCACGCTCAATGGGCTTCTATGTGGATTGCCATGCGTCGAGAGAAGAGAGACCGTCGCCATTTCAAGAGACTGCGTTTCCCACCTTTCGACGACGAGGAACCACCCTTGGATTACGGCGACAATGTGCTCGATGTCGAGCCCTTGGACGCTATCCAGCTCGAGCTCGACGACGAAGATGACGAGGCCATAATAGACTGGTTTTATGATCCAAAACCCCTCGCTGACACACCTCACGTCAATGGCTCGTCCTACAGGTCCTACTCTCTCTCCCTCGAGCAGATGGGCAACCTGTACAGACTCGGAAGGACTCTGCTCAGTGACATGGCCGATAAGAATGCTTTCTACTTGTTTGACAAGAAGAGTTTCTACACCGCTAAAGCCCTCAACATGGCCATTCCAGGTGGACCCAAGTTTGAACGTGAGCGCTGCACTCCTCGTTGACCTTTAACTTACCGTTGGAAAACTAATCGTTTGAATTTTTCACCTCCTTTTAAAAAGCTCTGTTCCGAGATTCAGAAGCGTTTGATTCCGACTGGAACGAGTTCAACGACATTAAGAAGGTCATTATTCGACACCAAATCAGGACCGAATACAAGGTTGCCTTCCCACATCTTTACAACTCGCTCCCTCGCTCGGTCCACGTCGGTGTATACCACGAAGTCAAGAGCGTGTATATCAGAACTGAAGACCCTGACTTACCCGCTTTCTACTTCGACCCATTGATCAACGTGAGTCATCTGTCGCCGACCCTCTTTCCTCTTTCCTCAGTGTCCGTAAAAAAGCGCTGCTTTCTAACCATTTCGTCGCTTTTTTATACTAGCCAATCTCATCGAGGGCTGTTGAAGCTGCCAACCAGCCTGAAGTATCCCACGAAGACACAGTGTTCGGACACGGCGTCGACGAGGACGCGGACGCCTTCGTCCTCCCCGACGAACTCGCACCGTTCCTCCTTGACGCGCCATTGGAGACGGACATCACGGCAGACGCCATAGCTCTCTGGTGGGCACCGTATCCGTACGATAAACGCTCAGGGAGGACGAGGAGAGCGGAGGATGTGACATTGGTTAAAGGGTGGTATCTGGAACATTGCCCAGAAGGTATGCCCGTCAAGGTCAGAGTCAGTTATCAGAAGCTCGTGAGTCTATTGCTATCTCGAGAACCATCTCTCTTCATATACGATTTATTGACCGAATTGGGGTTTTGTCGCAAACAGCTCAAATGCTACGTCCTCAACGCCCTTCACGCTCGCCCCCCCAAGGCAATGACGAAGCGTAACCTCTTCCGCTCGTTGAAGGCAACAAAGTTCTTCCAGTCTACGACGCTCGATTGGGTTGAAGCTGGTCTCCAGGTCTGTCGACAGGGCTACAACATGTTGAATCTGCTGATCCACCGAAAGAACTTAAACTATTTGCATCTCGATTATGTGAGTCGTTTTCGTTTTCAAGAAGCCTTTGATACCTCTCACTAACAGTTACTATGTGGATGTGTAACAGAACTTGAACCTGAAGCCCGTTAAGACACTGACAACTAAGGAGAGGAAGAAGTCGCGATTCGGAAACGCATTCCACTTGTGTCGTGAGATCCTCCGTCTGACAAAACTCATTGTCGATGTCCATGTTCAGTACCGACTGGGAAATGTGGACGCGTTCCAGTTGGCCGACGGTCTGCAGTACATCTTTGCTCATGTTGGTCAACTAACTGGAAGTGAGTCAACACCTTGACACTCCTTCCCATTAATATGACGGAAAGGTTAACCGTCGCCGCCCCTTGTTTTTAGTGTACCGTTATAAGTACAAGCTTATGCGACAGGTCCGAATGTGTAAGGATCTCAAGCACTTGATCTACTACCGCTTCAACACAGGCCCCGTTGGGAAAGGGCCAGGTGTCGGGTTCTGGCAGCCGGGATGGAGGGTGTGGCTGTTCTTTATGAGGGGTATTGTCCCCCTTTTGGAAAGGTGGCTCGGTAACCTGCTTGCTAGGCAGTTTGAAGGTAGAAATTCGAAGGGAATCGCCAAGACAGTCACCAAGCAGAGAGTGGAGTCTCACTTCGATTTGGAATTGAGAGCTGCTGTCATGCACGATATCCTCGACATGATGTAAGCAGGCTTCTCTCCTTTCTGTGATTCTTCTATTACGTGGTGCTGACAACTTCTGCGTTTGTTTTCTAAGGCCCGAGTCCATCAAACAAAACAAAGCGAAGACCATCTTGCAGCATCTCTCTGAAGCTTGGCGATGCTGGAAAGCTAATATTCCATGGAAAGTGCCTGGTATGCCCACAGCCATTGAAAACATCATCCTCAGATATATCAAGTCCAAGTCCGACTGGTGGACCTCGGTGGCGCACTACAACAGAGAAAGAATCCGTCGTGGTGCGACCGTGGACAAGGCCGTTGTCAAGAAAAATTTGGGAAGGTTGACGAGGTTGTACCTTAAGGCTGAACAGGAAAGACAACATGGCTACCTTAAAGACGGCCCATACATTTCGTCAGAGGAAGCTGTGGCCATTTACTCCAGTGTCGTTCACTGGCTCGAGAGCAGGAAATTTGCTCCTATTCCATTCCCGTAAGTTTCTTGGCCATCTTCTGTTCCGACTTCGGCGGCCCTTAGCTAACTTTCTTATGCGTATCTCTACAGACCGCTTTCTTACAAGCACGACACCAAGTTACTGGTTTTGGCTCTCGAAAGATTGAAAGAAGCCTATAGTGTTCAAGGTCGACTTAACGCTTCTCAAAGAGAAGAACTCGCTCTCATCGAACAAGCCTATGACAATCCACACGAGTGTCTGTCAAGAATCAAGAGGCTGCTGCTTACTCAACGTGCTTTCAAGGAAGCTGGTATCGAGTTCTTCGATACATACGACAAGCTGATTCCGGTCTATGATATTGAACCTGTCGAGAAGATCACTGATGCTTACCTGTGAGTATTTCATTCATTCATTGTCGTATCATACGCTCACGTCCTTTGGTTCCTAGCGATCAATTCCTCTTCTTTGAAGCTGACAAGCGAGGTCTCTTCCCAGCTTGGATCAAGCCTGCCGATACTGAGCCGCCTCCTCTCTTGGTCTACAAGATGGCACAAGGTGTCAATAACTTGACTGACGTATGGGAGACATCTGAGGGTCAGGCCTGTGTCATGATGGAGACTGTTCTCTCCAAGGTTTATGAAAAGATGGATCTCACTCTGCTCAACAGGCTATTAAGATTGATCTTGGATCACAACTTGGCGGACTATATCACCTCCAAGAACAACCCCGTGTTGACTTACAAAGACATGTCACACGTGAGTCGAGTCGGATTTTCTTGCCATTCATCACATTAGGTTTTTACTAAAATAATCCTTGCTCTTTTTCCAGGTCAACACATTCGGTATGATTCGTGGTCTTCAGTTCTCTGCTTTCGTCTTCCAATACTACGGTTTGGTCCTCGATTTGCTCATCCTCGGTCTTCAGAGAGCCAGTGAAATGGCTGGACCACCAACGATGCCGAACAATTTCCTTCAGTTTAGAGACACTGCTACTGAAACTCGTCACCCAATTCGACTCTACACTAGATATGTTGACCGAATCCACATCTTCTTCCGATTTGAAGCCGATGAGTCTCGAGACCTCATTCAGCGATATCTCTCTGCCAATCCAGATCCAAACAACGAGAATGTTATTGGGTTCAATACCAAACGATGCTGGCCCAGAGACTGCAGAATGAGATTGGTCAAGCACGATGTCAACCTTGGTCGAGCCGTCTTCTGGAACGTTAAGAACTCCTTACCCATGTCGTTGACTACCATCAATTGGGACGATACATTGGTGTCTGTATACTCCAAAGATAACCCCCAGGTCCTTTTCTCCATGTGTGGCTTTGAAGTCCGAATTCTACCAAAGTGAGTGGTCATCGAGGTATTCCTGTTTCAGGACTAGTCTGACATCTTTACTTTCGTACAGAATTCGAACAGCCACCGAGAGTTTCTCTCTTCAAGATGGTGTCTGGAACTTAAACAACGAGCAGACAAAGGAACGAACAGCTCAGGCTTTCTTGCGTGTCAGCGACGAAGGTGTACAACAATTCCAGAACAGAATCAGACAGGTCCTCATGTCCTCTGGTTCCACCACCTTCTCCAAAATTGTAAACAAGTGGAATACTGCAATTATTGGTTTGATGACATACTACAGAGAAGCTGTCGTTCACACCAACGAACTGCTGGATGTCCTGGTCAAGGCCGAAAACAAAATTCAGACTCGTGTAAAGATAGGATTGAACTCGAAGATGCCTTCTCGTTTCCCACCTGTCGTTTTCTATAGTCCAAAAGAACTGGGTGGTCTTGGTATGCTTTCAATGGGTCACGTCTTGATTCCTCAGTCTGATCTCAGATGGTCGAAGCAAACCGACTCTGGTGGAATCACCCACTTCAGATCTGGTACGAATCCACTTTCTCTTTGTCTACTAGCTTCGATTTTCACTGACCGTATTTTATTTGATTTAGGTATGACTTCAACCGAAGAGCAGTTAATTCCAAATTTGTTCCGTTACCTCCAACCGTGGGAGGCTGAATTCTTGGATTCCGCTCGTGTCTGGAGTGAATATTCCATGAAGCGAAAAGAAGCTGCCGCACAAAACAGACGTCTCACTTTGGAGGATCTTGAAGACAGTTGGGATCGTGGTATTCCTCGAATCAACACTCTCTTCCAGAAGGATCGTCATACTCTAGCTTATGACAAAGGTTGGAGAGTCCGGACAGATTGGAAGCAATACCAATTGGCAAAACATAATCCGTTCTGGTGGACTTCTCAGCGTCATGATGGTAAATTATGGCAGTTGAACAACTACCGAGTCGATGTTATCGCTGCATTAGGTGGTGTGGAAGGTATTTTGGAACACACTCTCTTCAAGGGTACCTATTTCCCCACCTGGGAAGGTCTCTTCTGGGAGAAAGCATCTGGTTTCGAAGATTCTATGAAGTTCAAGAAGCGTCAGTTTTCCTTTTATTGCTCTTCATTTTTTAAATCTAAACTGACGTCGATGTTGTCTTGCCAGTCACAAACGCTCAGCGATCTGGTCTTAATCAAATTCCAAATCGTCGTTTCACTCTCTGGTGGAGTCCAACTATCAATCGTGCCAACGTTTATGTCGGTTTCCAAGTTCAACTTGATTTGACGGGTATCTTCATGCACGGTAAAATTCCAACGCTCAAGATCTCGCTCATTCAAATCTTCCGTGCCCATTTGTGGCAGAAGATACACGAGTCTGTGGTCATGGATTTGTGTCAAGTGTTTGATCAGGAACTCGAAGCTCTACAAATTGAGACTGTCCAGAAGGAGACTATCCAGTGAGTTTCAGATTCTTTCTCAGCCAAAACCGCTTTGCGAGTCTAATACTTGCACTTCCTGCAGCCCTCGTAAATCATACAAAATGAATTCCTCCGCTGGTGATATCCTTCTCTTTTCGGCGTACAAGTGGAACATCACCCGTCCATCTTTGCTGACTGATCAGAAGGAAACCATGGAAGGTACTTCATCTAACAAGTGGTGGTGTGATGTTCAGCTCAGATGGGGTGACTTCGACTCTCATGACATCGAGCGTTATACAAGGTCCAAGTTTTTGGACTACACGTCTGATTCTATGTCTATTTACCCTTCGCCGACTGGTGTCCTGGTTGCCATCGTAGGTTTCTCCATTTTTCTTACTGTGCTGGTGGTCCCAGAACCTTTTTTCTCACTCTGTATCTCGCCGCCATTAGGATCTTGCCTACAACTTGCACTCTGCTTACGGTAACTGGTTCCCAGGAATGAAGCCCCTCATGCAACAAGCTCTTGGAAAGATCATGAAGGCCAACCCTGCTCTTTATGTCTTGCGTGAACGTATTCGTAAAGGTCTCCAACTCTACTCATCTGAGCCTACCGAGCCATACCTCAACTCCCAAAATTACTCCGAACTGTTCAGTAACCAGATCATTTGGTTCGTCGATGATACCAACGTGTACCGTGTCACTATTCACAAGACCTTTGAAGGTAATTTGACAACTAAACCAATTAACGGTGCCATCTTCATCTTCAATCCTCGAACTGGTCAACTCTTCTTGAAGATCATTCACACCTCAGTCTGGGCTGGTCAGAAACGTCTCGGTCAGTTGGCCAAGTGGAAGACTGCCGAAGAAGTTGCTGCGTTGGTACGATCTCTCCCAGTTGAAGAGCAGCCGAAGCAGGTCATCGTCACCCGAAAGGGTATGTTGGATCCTCTGGAGGTCCATTTGCTCGATTTCCCCAACATTGTCATCAAAGGTAGTGAGTTGCAGTTGCCGTTCCAGGCGACGATGAAGATGGAGAAATTTGGTGATTTGATCTTGGTGAGCTGCATGTGTTCCTATCAACAGAAGCAGACCTTGTCTTCTAACTCTTGGCATATTTTAGCGTGCTACTCAACCTCAAATGGTGCTTTTCTCACTCTATGACGACTGGCTCAAGTCGATCTCATCGTACACCGCGTTTTCTCGTCTGATTTTGATCCTCCGTGCTCTTCACGTCAACAACGAGAAGGCCAAGATCATCCTCAGACCGGATAAATCTACCATCACCGAACCTCACCACATTTGGCCCACACTCAGTGATGAAGAATGGATGAAGGTCGAAGTCGCATTGAAAGACCTCATCTTGTCTGACTTCGGAAAGAGAAACAGTGTCAATGTTGCCTCGCTTACTGCTAGTGAAATCAGAGATGTCATCCTCGGTATGGAAATGTAAGTGCTAGTATACTTCTACTTGCCTTGATCTTTCGGAGCTAACTGCGTGTGCTTTTCTAGCTCGGCTCCTTCGATCCAGCGTCAACAGATGGCTGAAATTGAGAAGTCAACTGAGGCTCAGGCACAGATCACATCTGTTCAGACGAAGACGACCAACATCCATGGTGACGAGATCCAGACAGTTACTACCACCAACTATGAACAAGCCGTCTTCTCTTCAAAATCTGACTGGCGGTGAGTGACTCCCAACCTGCTGATTTTTTTTTTCTTGTTTTTATCTAGTTACTAATATTTCAATTTGCTTACTAGTGTCCGAGCTATCTCTGCCACCAATCTTCCTCTCCGTGTCCAACACATCTTCGTCTCAAACGATGATGTCAAGGATGACGCTGGCTCTCTCACTTTCATCATCCCGAAGAACATTCTCCGAACCTTCATTGTCAACTCAGACTTACGATCTCAAGTCGCTGCGTACATGTACGGCTCGAGCCCGTCTGACAACCCACAGGTGAAAGAGATCAAGGCGATTGTATATGTGCCACAGAGAGGATCCAACACGAGCGTCGAGCTCCCTACCGCCCTTCCTGAACACGAATTCTTGCTCCAGGGACTTGAGCCACTTGGGTGGATTAAGACGCAATCGAGTGAGGTACAGCATCTGGGGCATGTGGATGTCACTCAGCAGGCCAAGATCATGGCTGCCAATGACTCTTGGGCTCCTACGTCCATTTGTTTGACGTGAGTTTCTTCCCAGTACTAACTTTCCATTGAAATGCGCGAGCTGATTTGGAACTGCTTGTTCCTTGCAGCGCTTCCTTCACTCCTGGTTCCATCTCACTCTCTGCTTGGGAATTGACACCCGCTGGATTTGAGTGGGGTCGAAAACAGACTTCGACTGGAGGCAATCCAGTTGGCTTCTCCGCGTCGATGGCTACCAGGGTCCAGCTGCTGCTCTCAGATAAGATTGTGAGTTTACATCGTAGATTTTGTTTCTTGAAACATTTCTGACTTCCTTTCTATTCTTTTTCAGCTGGGATCTACTCTCGTCCCAACAGGTGATGTCTGGAACTACGGCATCGGCCTCTCCCAGCTCTACTCGCCCACGATGCCCTATACCGTAACGCTCGGCACTCCCATCGCATTCTGGGCGGAACAGCACCGACCGGCTGCCTTCCTGTCATTTGCTAACTTGGAGGGTGATGATGAGGCGGATGTAGAGGATTCGTTCCAGTAGGTGGAAGGTGGAAGGTGGAAGGGTAGTTGAAGGCGGATAAAATTAGCGTTTTCCATAAATTAAAATCAACTCGTATCATTTATTTCCTCGTCTATTGTAGATTGGCTATCTCATGTAATTGTCTCTGCTCGACCATTTGGAGTAAGTTCTGTCTACCACCGTTAAAGCGAATGCTACGCCATCAAGCAGCGCAAATCTTTCATTATACAGGCTGAAAGAAGCCCATCAGGAACACATCCCTGGCGATAGCTCCATCATGTTGCCCTTGCAAATGCCCCAGACTTTAATCCTTTGGATGAGTTTCCGCGTCGTTCCTCCCTTTGCCTATTCCAGCGTCCCCCTGTATCAATGACACTTACCTACATTTCTTTCGCGTGGGTATCAGGGACGAGAAGCACTACTGCTACTGCAAACGGAAGTTTTTCTCACCATACCCACTTGGGAAGCCGACGTCTGTGCAATGGGGCTGTTCTATCTCGGGCGCCAGACGAAGATGCTTTATCCCCCTCCATCGGGCACGGCGTGGTGTTCAAAATGTAGTAAGAAGGTCGTCTCTCCTGTGAGTGAGAGGTTTGGTGCAGCGGAGGATAAACTGGTTTGGACGTTCGACTCTATCCGTTTCTGAAGTTTGCCTGTTCAAACGGACTCGAAAATATTAGGCAATAAATAATCTAGAATGCAACTTGGCCCATCCCAGCAAGAGTGTCCCTCGCAAACATCTCCATCGTCCTCCTCTCCCACATTCCTCCAAACTCCTCCTTTTCCAACACGCTGATCAAATCGTTGTCTTTCTCGTGATCAAATCCCCCTTCTTCTCCCAGAATCTTGACTAGCCACACGAAATCCGCTGGGTTCTTGGCTTTTATCATCTCGTCCCTCTCTCTGTCGAGCGTCTCAATTGAGCGCCAATCGACGGCGATCTTCTCTGCGAACACGTCTTCGTACGTGGAAAGATACCCTTTCCAGGTATTGCACGAGGAGTAGACTCTAAGCTTGTGGTTCAAGGGCAGGAGAGATGGCGCATGTACAGACGCGACGATGGAACGGTGGATAAAGGGCCCGAGGTCTGACATGGACGTGAATGCAAACGGCGTGTTCCCATCGCTAGCCAACATCCATTTCTTGTTAGGAATATCGATGCCTAGACCAACGGATGAGGAGTGAGTTGGGAAACCAGGGGCGGGGAAATAAAGTGAATACTTACAAGCTCGAGGTGTCATGCCACCTTCAAGGAACATGCCCGTACACACCTGCCATACCGTCAGCCCAATAAATTCAGCAGTTTTTCTGTGAGCCTCTTTAAATGCAAAGTTGGCGAACTTGGCGGATCGATCGGGTGCAAGAGAGGCATCTGTACCGAACTCTAAGAGACGCAATGATGAATAGGTAAGAAAGAAAGCATTATGACTAGACAGAGAAATGTAAGAGGTTTTACCAGATGGAAAGTAGATGTGTACCTTAGCTTCAGAAGCTACTCATCCAGGCGGAAGGAGATCAGTTTGAGGTTGGTTACAACCCAACCAAGGAAAGAAGACGCTCACCAGCCTGAATAAGCACCTCCCAGTTGACCTCAAATCCAGCTCCTCTTGAGTTCAAGCAGCTGAGCAACACATGAGTGCCTTTCAGAGCCTTGACGAGTGATCCTTTGTCGTTCCAGGTTATTTTGTGCAGCTCAGCACCTGCAGTGGGCAGTTTGGGGTTTGAGAGGTCTGTCGTGAGGAGTTTAAGGGTTGAGATATAAGGCGAGGACAGGAAGGTTGGGAGGATGGCTGCTCCTACGAGACCAGTTGAGCCTGATGGAATGGAGGATCAGATAGGAAATGGTAGAGTGAACTAGCAAGGAAGGACCTCTCACCAACTATTGCGACAGAGAACTTCTTCTCTGGAGTTGTGAAGGACATTCTAACAGCGTTTTCGAATGTGATTTGGGAGTCCTAGGCTAAGTTGCTTTCGTTGCTCGAAGGCAACTATCCGTCCTGCGGGAAGCTTCCGTCCAATTTCTGGATAATTGTCGGCGTTCCTAAACATCCCCCGAGCCCCCCTAATCCCTCCCATGGACCCGCTGAGGAACCTATTTGATTGTTGTTTTCCTGAATCAAGGGTGATTTACTGTTATTTCTGACATTTGTGCGTTGGTGGTTGTGTTCAAAGCTCGAAGGGAGGCGCCGCTTTTCCCTCGCTCATTTGAGTTTAGATTTAGAATACCAGAACAAGCTAAACCAAATTTATATTGAATCTGACATCCAACAGACAAAGGTTTTCTTTTCCTTTCGGGGGAGGGGAAAACGTGCATAAGCAGGGCGATAGTTTTCTTCAAACTGATGAGACTTAATTAAAGCATGGACGCGCAAATATGCAGTATCGAGTTATGGCTACAGTGAAATCATGGTAGGAGCAAGAGGAATTAGGGGAAAGTCATTATCGTACTGTTCATAATATGATTCGTGGACCTCGAGGAGGTCATGAAGTATTTTTGTTGAGATGCGATCCTATAGCAACAGCGCAGCTCCTCCAACCAACCCTACCAGTAGTACCAACGCGAGTCCCGGCAGGCCTTTCGAATTAATAATCGCAGCACCCGTCTGGAGCGCGCCCGCAGCCGTGCGTGTGATCACGACACCCTGAGTGACAGTGCCTACAACGACGCCGCCAGCTACGCCGGGAGAAGACGATGTCTGGGTGTAGGTAGCAAACTGAGTTGTTAGTCCTGTTTCAGTCGAGTTGAATGGGACGACGACAGTGACTACAGCTTGTTTTTTTGGAAAAAAAATAATGAATAAATATCAACAGGCGGTTTCGTGGTGGACGTTGGTCGAATAGGAAACGAAGAAGTACTAACCGATTCCTCCTCCTCCTCCTCCACTTTCAGTGACACTTGCGTCACTGTTAGTCCCCGTCGCAGCAACGACGACGACGACGGTCTGTAGTAGCGGGTCCGTGAACGTTGATCTTACAGCAGGCAGAAGTTAAATCGGCAAGTCAGCTGAGTCAGTACCATCAAACAGAATCTGAATCGAAGCTTTGTACAAGTCACCTACCCTTCACTCGTAAGTGTGCTCTCGCCGACGACAACGACCTGGGTGACCACTACGACAGGTACGGTGCCCGATGCGCCGGACTGGACAAGAGTGGGCGTCGCTGTCGCTGTGACGACGACGATGGGAATAGATATGGCACCTGATGACGATGAGGTAGAACCGGGTGTCGCTAAATTGGTTGTAGATGATGAGGAGGGACTCGAGGATAGTGCAGATGCACTGCAAACGGTTGCGAGGATAAAGTCAGAAACGAATGCACCTAACCTAATGGAGATGAGGAGACGATGCTTTACCTCGTTGATGACGGAGAGTCAGGTATTAATGTTGATGACGATGATGATGGGCTTTGGGAAGGAGCTGTCGATGATCCTTCTGAAGTTGGTGTGGAGGAAGCAGCTGCAGCAACGTTGGACGTTGGGGAAGAAGACGCACTCGCTGAGTCGGTAGCAGACAGAGGAGAGGTAGTTAAAGTAGATATTGATGATATTGTTGCAGCCGAAGATGCTGTTGAAGATGGATCTGCCGATGTCGATGACAGCATTTCGGACGACAGTGAGCTGAGGGCGATAGATGCGGTGGACGACATAGCAGAGGCAGCAATTGTAGACGTAGACAACGATGATGCAGATAAATTGTCCAAAGATGAAGATGAAGCAAAACTTCGAAAGCTGGTCAGCTCTGAAAATGTTCGAGGTCGACTGGTTCTACCCCACACTGACGGAGTAACGCAGCTTTACACTAGTCGCCTCATAATTTTTACCTCCCGTTTCGACTGGTTTGAGAGCGAGGTAAAGGACTCACGAGGGTACTGGGTTTGATGAAGAAGGAATTGGTGCTGAAGTGGAAGCAAGGGATGAAAACGACGAAGCTTCACCAGAAGAGAAAAAGGCCGATGAAACGCAGAGACGATCAAGTCAGCACAGTCAAAGCAGGCCACCAGGTGAGCAGGTAATAGCAGAAAGACTGACCATCAGAAGCATTCATCGTCTGTCTCTTGATAAGAACCTCGATCTCTCTCCTCCTACCCACGACGGACTCGCTCGACATTGAGTCGAGCGAGAAATGGAACGGGGCAGCCGTCGCTGCGGTCGTTACGAGGGACCAGAGCAGCAGGCGAGTAAGGTTCGTCATGTTCATGGCTACTGCAGGTGGGTACAATCCCCTCTGTGAGAAGGAGAACTCAGACAGACAACACCCTTCAGGTTGTTGATGGCAAGTCGAATGGATTAAAAAGATGGCGTCGGTCGTCGTCGATTGGATGGAGTGGCGCTCCGGGGTGACAGACGGCAGACGCTTCTTAAAGCCAGGAAGCAAGGAGGTAAGGAATGAGCAGAAGGAGATTAATAGATGGGATGCTCCGCCAGGGATTTCTATCAGTAAACGATCAGTGTCGACATGATGAATGCGCTATGATCTTCGCCTTTCTATGGGGTACTAACCATAGAAAACGGAAAGGTTTAGATTAGTAGTCCTCTATTCTTGAAACAAAGACAGATAAGCGCAAAATATGAATAAAAAAAGACAAAACGTAGATTTAAACAAAATGGGACAACACCAAATGAGAATAGCGGAATGGAGCTTTGAAACGACGACTGCCGACGACACTTTGTCAACCTGGTGAAAAACTTTTTTAACGGAGATTTTAAACATCCTCGACGTCTGACTTGGCTCTAGACGAAGAGCTGAGAATGTTGACGGCAGGCAGCGACAGACAGAAACCAACCCCACTAATCAGCACCTAGGATGCACACGAAAAGAGACAACTGACTGTTAGAACTCACCTAACTTCTTTCATGCCCCCTTTCTTGATTTTTCCAGCTGCCTTTGCCTCGGCCTCCTGCAACTTGGCTTTAGCAGCTTTCGCGACGTCGACTTTCATGCCAATGAGGTTCTTGTGGATGTGAGGGAGTACACCGCCCCCAGAAATAGTCGCCTTCACTAAGGTATCAAGCTCTTCGTCGCCTCGAATCGCCAACTGCAGATGACTGTACAACAACGGAAAGAGGGGTTTTGGTCGACAAGCACATGGAACGGACATATATGGGATGAAGACGAACCGGGGAGTGATTCTTCTGACATTGAGATCCTTTGATGCGTTTCCTTATTGTTTTTACCCGTTGTCCAACGGTGTGAAGGTTAGTGGATGTTTGTTTTCAAAAAGATGGTTGGAATGGCAAGTGCGCGACAGGACTTACCAGCCAACTCGATAATCTCAGCGACGAGGTACTCCATCACAGCAGCAAGATCTTTGAGAGATAACGGAAGAGGGCTCATCAGTGAGAGGATCCATATAAGACCGGGGATGATTAGACATGAAAAAGGATAGCCTCGGGCCTCGGTGGGAAGTGACACGGAAAGAGAGAGAAAGAGAGAGAGAGAGCAGCCAGGCATAAATGAAAGTAGATATACCGTAGGTGGTACATTACGTTTGAGGGATGGGTATGTTGTCGTTGGGGTGTTGTATAACTTAAAACAACGATTGACCACGAGAAACGACGCCCGCCTCCCTCGATCCATCTCCAGCCGGTGCCAGGACACAGTTCTACCCATTTAAGCTGCAAGTTCAACCATTTCTCCTCACATGAACAGTCTTCCGGCAATGCCACCCCTTCTCATCGGCAAGAAATAGAGTGCGTACTTACACACGGAAGATTTCGCCCCGACCTGCATCCTGTGCGATGTCGATCTCTTCAAATACTTGTGAATACGACCAACTGGGAACTGTATTATTGACCAGGTATAGGTATAGACGATGGGAAGATGGGTACGGAGGGAGTCAGCACCACCTTCCGTCAGCACGGTTCTCACTCCGGATACCTAGTACAGCCAGATGAGAGGATGGAAGTGGGAGAGAGTACCCACCACCAAGCCAGCTCTTTTAGCCTTTGTGATGTTCTTGCCCACGGGCTCAGATGGCTTCTTGGATTTCTTTTGTGGGCTCGACATAGCTTTGTTGCTAGGTGCTCGTGATCCTGTGGTTGGGTCTGGGTTGGTTGCAGGTGTCTGCAAGAACTACGTTATATCGTTCGGAAGAGTGAAGGGTGGAGAAGGCAGGGATGAGGAGGGATAAATATCAACTAAGGTCGGGGGGAGAGAATTGCGTCCTGGCGCGTTGGGAACGCGTTCGAAAATCAACACAAATTGAGAATGACGATGTTGTGCAAGCAAAAGACACAATAATAGACAGATAATGTGCTAGCTCGGATTGCTTTATTTAAAATGAGATGCCACAAAATGGTGAAAAAGCTGGTGTTCTCTAGTGTGAATCAAGCAGTGCGCATTCCTTTCGTGACTATCAACCAGATCGCCTTCGAGAAACACTATTAAGACGGATTTGCGAACCAGTACTTTAATATTCAGCCAAGCTTTTAATTTAAATGTCATCTCCAAGCATCTTCGACAGAAATCAGAGGCTCGATATGGGCTCTGCTCCATCACCACCAACCACCAACACAGGGGAACAAACGCCATTTCTAACTACAGAGTCACAGTTGAACAGTGTTGAATCTGGTGAGAGCAACACATATCTAGGAGGTAGAAAGCCGTACGTTTCCCTTGCTCCGTTCATCTTGTAGCAATGACAAGGTTACAAAAGTTAATCTCACCATTGGAACATTCCGTTTGACTCCATTACTTTGTCCCTTTTGGCATCCAATCAACATCAGACCTTTCTGGTTCTCTAGTGTTTCCAAGAAGGATTTGAAGACACATCTATCCAACTCTGAAATTTTCGAACGAACTATTTACTGCATCCTCCTCTTTGCCATGGGCATCATCTTCGGTTTAGGCTACGACAGCGGGTATAACGATAAGAAGTACCTAAATCGCAATTCTGAGAACGACAACGACTGGCGTATAAATGGAGGTTATCTCAACAAGGTGATTTTGTCACGCTCGATGGAGTCTCGTTTTTTCGTCTTCATCAAGAACGATACGACGTTGATTCAGACTCCAACAAAAGAGAGAAATAACTTCTTGAGCGACTTGATATCTGAACAGGAAAATATTTTGATCAGCAAACGCGAGGATGAAAGGTTTGCTATCTCCATTTATTCTCCTCTGCCATCTCTTGACCTAATGATAATCGCTCGTCTTTTTCTTGCATCAGCAACGCCTACTATTCTGAAGCAAAGAATAGAAATGTGCCAGAAAGTTATATTTCAGTTTTCAAGACCACGCTCAACTCATTCGACTCGACCCGTCGGTCCACTTCAACTATCAACGCGCGTGAAGCAAACGGAAAAATGAATCACGACAATCTGGAAGAGAAAGAGAATGTCCAGAATTTTGGGGGGAATTTCGAAGGTGGCTTCAAAACCGAATGGAGGGCATGGGCCAATAAGACGCTGTCGGACCACAGGGATGATCAAGGATGCAGTGTAGGGCGGTTTACCACCTTTGTTTATATGTAAGAAATATAGCACCATCTTCCCAATTTCTCCTTGCTAAATGTTTAACATTGTTTTTGCTGATCAAAGGTCCAACTTGAGAGCCAGGCTCAGCTGGGCAGAATGGCACAACGCCAACTTTAAGAACTCCAACCAGATCGCATTTGCCTGGACCGCAATTTCGGTCGGCTTCTTTATGGCCTCGCTCATTCTGGCAGGATGGATCATGTCTTATTTTGAGGAAAGAAATTGGCAGGATAACACTCCTCTGGGCTACTATCTTGAAGAAAAAACGCGGGGCAAGGCGAACAAATGGGGCGTGGTCTTTCCGATTGGAGTTGTGCTCTGGATCGTCAAATGGTTCAATTTTGCTTGATCTCACAGAAGGAAAGAATGGTACTTCAATTTTATAGCCGTGATATCTCCTCCGATGAAGTTACATTTCTATTTCTTCGTCTTCTAGACCGTCGCAGATTGGTTGTTTTCATTTTCTGCAAGTCCTAATTATGTGCTCCAAAAACTAGACTCGTGTCCCTCGAGTCTACAAAGACCAATTTTGAGAGGAAATAAGCTAGGAAAGTGCCAGACGGGATAGAGTAAACGTTAAGGTCAAATAATTTTCGCAACGAGACATAGAATATTTGTAAGACAGCTTCCAATCTCAAATAACTGGCCTCTAGTGATAATGCCAAATGATGATGGTAGATGATAGAACCGTAGCATAAGTTCAGTGCCCCTTTTGCTTGATCCGCAATTATAAATGCCTTTCCCTCCCAGATTTACCCAAAATCCCCTGATTGATCTGTTGTGCCTTTATTCCTTGTCCTCTCCATCTAGAATCTGGACCTTGATTGACCCAGAATTAATGTCCGCAGCTGAATATTGATATAGATGCACAATTCATTTGTCAGTATAAACGATAAATCAAAACCAGTAGAAGGGTAAGAACAAACCAGTATGGAACGCATCAACCGCTCTTTCCAATGGGAATCTGTGTGTAACCAAGGGCTTTAAGTCGATCAAGCCGTTACCGACGAGACGTATCGCTTTGGGGTACTGGTTGGCGTAACGATACAGGTATTTGACATCGATCTCGTTGGCTGATAAGTGCATAAAGGGCATCTGCTGAACTTGGGGACCAACACCAATGATCATGACAGTCGATCCAAACTTGAGAGACTGCAGCAAAATAAATAATTGAAAGTGTGAGCACAGGAGGGGTTGTGATATTGTGAGGACATTCAACAGCTCACGTAGATAGCGGTCCAAATGGAGCTCTGGACCCCGGTACACTCAAGAGCAGCTCCAAGAGCAATGCCACCAGCTGCCTCCTTGACGGCGGCCGCGGACTTCTCGTGGTCCATGTCGCGTGTGATGAGGACGGTCTTGACGCCAGGCACAAACTTGGCGGCGAAATCGAGACGCGATTGAGCAATGTCAGTGATGACGATTGGAGTGGCTCCGGCAGCTGCGGAAGTGAAAGAGATGCATCATCAGTGCCCAAAAGAGAACCAGACATTGTTGGAGGACGGCGACTCACCGTGAGCGGCAGCGAGGGTGACGAGACCAATAGGGCCTACGATATACAAAAGGAAGTAAGACCCAACACTCTCGATAAACGAAACCATCGAGAGAGACACTCACCGGCACCACAGATGACCAAAGGATCACCCAACTTCAAGTTCAGTCGCTCAATACCTGCCAAGGCTACGGAGAGCGGCTCAAGAAGAGATCCTTCTTCCCAAGTCATGGTTTTAGGGATAGGGTGAAGCCACGCAGCTGGGTGTCTATGGAATCTGGTGAGTGTACCGTGGTATGGTGGGGTGCTAGAGAGATAGAAAGTCAAGGAGGTCGAGCGTCAGAGGTATCTGAGGAACACAACTTTGGGATATATATAACTCACGAGAAGAAGACGACGTCAGGGCATGCATTGTATCTTCCTATTCTACAGAACTCGCACTTCCCGCATGGTACGCCAGCTTCTATGGCCACTCTGTCGCCGACCTTCAAGGAAGTTACGCCTGGACCAACTTGGAAGACCTCACCAGCAGACTCGTGACCGGCACCGCACTACATCAAAAGTGATGAAATCAGTTGTTGAGCAATACAACGGTGTCACTAGTGATCAGGCATACCTCATCTCTGACGACCATACTATCACCTATTCTTCCACTACATGAAGAATAAAAGAAGAAGAATAAATTTCAGAGACGGAACTTGAAGAAACCATATCAATTGAAAAGAACGGACTGCTTCCAGAAGTGGACATCAGATCCTATGAGAAGCGAAAGCAGTCAGCTGGTGCGGGGAAGTAGAAACGGGGGCGATTTTCGTACTAACCACATATACCGGTAGCTCTCACTCTAACTATGACTTCACCTTCACCTGGCACAGGCATAGGCTTGACAACCATGTTGACCTCCTTGTGTGGATTGTAGAAACAGGCTAGTGGAAAGGGACAAGTACAGCGTGGGGGGTAAGTCGTGTCAGTGACCTTTACCAATCATTCCTCCCTGCTTCAAACGCTCTTCTTCTTCCTTGAAAAGGAAACACGCACCAATATTAGAGTCCTTGGTGATGGTATCATCTAAGCCGTTCTTCAGGACCCTGAACTCGGACGACTTGAGGACGATTTCTGGATCGAAATCCTTCGGGTAGCCAGAGACTGCTGAACAACTTCCGCACATTCTCTGTTGGAAAGTAATAATAGGACGTTTGATGGATGGTCGAAAGGCCGTGAGGAGGTGCCGAGGGAGATGGAACGGAACAGGCATTTTTCACGGCAAAAAAAAGGCGAAGAAGCAACGCTCAATTAAGATGGAGACTCGACTGAATAGATGGGGTGAGGCACTTACAAGGTGATTTTATAAGCTAGAGTAAATCTGAGTTTCCAAAGGCAAGACTGAGAAGATGTGGAAGTTCGCAGGAAGAACAGGGGCCAAACAGAAACGAAAACATCAGCGATTGCCCAATGAGGCTAGGGACTCGTTGCCCAATGGGGAAATCGCTCTGTCCGTCGCCCGTATGTTTTCTTGTTCACGCTTCACCAGACATCGCATTGAATAGAACATCAACACGCAGCAATGAGCATGGAAAGGTTTGTGTTTGTAGGTACTCGACGTGTATGTACTCGACTTCCAGTATGATATTGTGAGAGTTTTAGGAGCACCCTAGATGTTGATTTATTCAAATTACAATTATTCTCTACAGTACGATGACTAAAAAAAAAAAAAAAAAAAAA
>MVAQ01000317.1:0-20556 GCA_014825775.1 Krasilnikovozyma curviuscula
GTCTTCTACTATTCCAAGATCTCATCAATTGCACAGAAGAAATATCTCTTTGCTGCATCACAGACAAGTCTCCCATTGGCTCCAGAAATCCGTCTCGTCCCCGCAATCCTGGGTGGCGTGTTGATTCCAGTGTCGTTGATTGCTTTCGCCTGGGTGTCAGGGCCAAAGATTCACTGGATCGCACCTACAGTTTGTATTATGCGTAAGTCCTCCAATAATCTATACCATTTCGT
Source organism: Krasilnikovozyma curviuscula (assembly GCA_014825775.1). Lineage (NCBI taxonomy): Eukaryota > Fungi > Basidiomycota > Tremellomycetes > Cystofilobasidiales > Mrakiaceae > Krasilnikovozyma > Krasilnikovozyma curviuscula. Next base: position 234 of record MVAQ01000317.1, read on the forward strand.
TCATCGAGCTGTTGATTCTGACTATGATTCATGATACTGTCGCTGATATATAGCGTTTGGAGTTGGGTAAGCGTCACATTCTCGCGTTCACACAGCAGCCGTTACTTATTCCCATCTCTTTACACGGTCAGAGTGATCCTTGTCTTTTTAGGTGTCTCAACATATCTCGTCGACACATACCCCTCCTCTGTGGCTTCAGCTCTGTAAGCCCCTTCTTTACCAAATCTTCTATCCGAATCCTCAAGTCTGACCCCTTCCCTCTCTTCGCAGCGCGGCAAACACGATCTTACGCTCGTTTATCGCCGGCGGTTTGCCTGAAGCGACACCGAGGTTGTTCACGACGTTCAGCACGCAATGGGCCATGACGATCGTCGGTGGCATGTCGCTGTTATGTCTGCCTCTACCATTCGTTTTCTATCGCTACGGCCAGTGCGTTTCTTCCACTTGCTCTATTTTTTCTCTGGGTAAGTATAAATGTGTTCCATTCGTTCTGATGATGTCCATTTTTCGCATAACAGTGTCATTCGACGAACCTCAAAGCGCGCAATGACTTTCGCGTCGGATTTGAGAATCGTTGGCAGTGCTGAGGAATCGGGCATGCCTTTCGAAGAGGACAAAGCAAAGGCCAATGAACTCAGGTCGGAGGAATCGTCGTTGAGCGGGGGTAGTCCGTCAGAGGAAAGTCACACGAAGTGATCGACTGTGTTCGACGCGTAGTGCTTCCCCTTTTCGCTCTTGCTTTTATTTTGTCACGGTTGTAGATACATTTCTTTTTGATTTTTATTCTTGCTCCTGTTAGATAACCTTCTTGAATAGATATTTATAGAGGGATCTCCCTCACTCTTCAAAAAACAAAACTTGAAGGCCATCCGCTGCTATCTATAAGTTGCGGCTGTCCAGTTAAGATTTCCTCCGCACCGCCCCTTTATTTCTTACCCCCCGACCACGACCCCCTCTCTTTCCTTTTCAGAAGCCAGTATAGAAGGACGACGCCATGACGGTCTCTCAACCTTCCTCCAGTGGTGGGCCAAAGCTTTTCTACCCGAAATGTATGCCTCCCGGCATCCCAACTGCTGAAGAGCTCGCGGCCTATCCGTCGATGTTTACCTGGCGTGACCTGAAAGACATCCTCATTCGCGGGTAAGCTCAACCTCCCCCCTCTTCTCCCGTCTTCTCACTGCTGACTAGCGTGTGCATCCTGAAAAGGGATCTGGGCGAGCTGAAGCGCCCGCCGGAGCTGCAGAGGATCTACGACATCTGGACTTTGGGCATGAAGCAGAAGTATGGCGGGTCGATGGAGGGGTACATCAAGAAGCACAGGATTCAGTATGGGAATGAGGACCAAGGGACGGAGGGAGGGGTGTTCAGAAGAGACGTGGGGGAAGGGGACGTGTGTCTGGCGGCGAACGACTGGCCGTATAGCCACCCTACGTGAGTAGTTTCCCCCTTTATTTCTTCATCCTCTGTTAGTGAGCCAGTGAAGAGGGGAAGAGTCAGGTGTGTTGGAAACAGGGTTGGAAGACAGAGAAAAAAAGGTACTGAGGCTGACAACCATGTTCGACTTGGACTGCTTCAGGTTCATCAAACACGTCATAGTCTGGTCTGTCCCAGTCTTCTGTCTCTTACCTTCTTCCCTCTTTCTCATTGCCGTCTTCATTTGCCCTCAACAGGACCCGCCTCACTCTCCTCCCCCCACACCTCATCACGCCGCAAGTCGCAGAGCAGGGAGTGTGCGGCTTCACCGGCTCCGAGGACACACAGGATGGCGGAGAGGCCGGTGAGGAGATGTGTGCATTCGTCAAGCAGAAATGGCCAGAGGACGAGTTTGAGACTGCTTGGGTACGTTCCACCATTCTCTCACTATGCGCGCCGCGACCAGAGCGTTTACTGACATCAGTGAGAGAACACAGTTTCTGAACCCGCCGAGGCTGCAGAGTGTGAAAGGCCTCGCGCATTTCCATGTGTTTGTCAGGTCGAAACTTGAAACCCCTTAGAAGAAGGTCTCCTCGCCTGTCATTCTCAACCGAGCGCGCCATCAGCATCTATATTTCCCTTTTCTTTCTCATCCACATGGACAATTTCGCACGGACAATTCATTAGAAGATAGCGGAGACCCATTAGAAACCCGCTTTCAATATTTAGAGCTTCGTGAACACTATTTCTTTTTTGGTTAATACCAACCCCACCCGCCACTTAAGCTGTAGAAGCCCTCGGCAGTGATGACACATGCGTGCCCGTCGATCCTGTTGTCTTTTACCCATTATATTTCTCTCTCTCTTTCTTCCTCGTTTACTCAGACAGCAGTATCAAGGACAAAAGGCAACGGCGAGAAAGTCGCACTTAAAACATGACTAGCCACTCGCTGTCAATGTATGCCTGCCCTCTCCCTCTGGCGCAACATACACCGGCAACCCTTCACCACTCCAATCGTCATCGTACCTGGGAACCGTATCTTCTTCCAACACCAGACGGTACACACACTCGTCCATCCTTGGCGCGTTGAGGATCAGCAACGGACGATGTGAGACGTCGTGTTTAAGCTGGAGGAGGAAGAGGAGGTACGTCTGTAAGTGGGGCCTGATGATCTATATTAAACAAAACCCCATCCACTACATTCAGTTCCATAGGGCATGCGAAAGGGACGAGGGGATCAGAGAGGGGACACGCACGATAGACTCTCTCGCCCACCGCTCGATTGATGTCAAGCTCCTCAGGGCGCTTTTAGGCTGGCTCCGGCTCTGAGAGAGTAGCTTCGTCTTTGTATACCAGAGGAGTAAGGACCAGATGAAATGCGGTGTATACACGGAGGAATCTATCAGCAGATAAGGTGGTCTCGGTCAGTTTTCGGAGAGCCACACAAAAGAAGATTGAGGGAAGAGGGTAGAAGGTAGAGGGAAGAGCAGACCAACTTCGATGGTTCCTCCCGATAAGCTTCATCATCTCGCTGGAACTGAATTGTGTGCTCGCGCTGTCGAGGATGCGGAGGTGGGTTTCGAGGAGGAGAGGTGGAGGGAGGGTGTACCAGGTCGTGTTGATGTTTTCGAGGAGGGGGAGAGAGGAGAAGGGATTGGACGACATGTTGGTGTGTTCGTGGAATGCTGGAAGGTAGCGAAAATGAGGGGAGAGTGAAGAAAATGGGACGGAGTGTGGTCTGTAAATGTGGAGGGAATGAGGATGTTGTGGTGTGGAACGCGCGCCGAGCAAGAAATCCAGAGGGACTTGTGTTTTGTCAGCGAGTAACCGGCGATTTTCCGGAGGGAAGAGAGATCGAGAGTGAAAGAGCGAAGAGAAGAAGAAGAGGATGGTTTCTGGCCCCTGCCCTCTTTATATTGTGGACCCCCTTCATCGACCGAGTCGCAAGGTGGAGGCGCCCAGCACAACCTGAACTCAGCTCAACCCAACTCCCTGCACCGGCCTCCACGGGGACACGTCCCACAAACAGAGTCAGAGCGGATTCTTATCTCGGATCCGATCCTCACTCAAGTTAACAGTGCAATGACTCGTTGTCGCAGCGATACCAAGCGTCAGTGTTGTGTGCTCATACCGTCTGCGGGGCTCGCTCATCTCCTCACTCCTATGCTGACACGCATCCATCCATCATCTCATTCCAACAGAATATGAAGAGCATTACACATAATAGATAAGCTACAATGCAAGCTGAGAGCTTGAGTCAACTGGTAACCCTCCTACAGCCCTGCTCCCTCGGCGTCCTCTTCACAGCGATACAACGGCAATCCCTCCCCTCTCCACTCCTCCCGGTAATTCGGCAGCACTTCCCTTCCCTCTCTGCTCGCTTCTAACGCCGTCTCATACCAGCAGTCGCTCATCCGCGGTGCGTCGATGATCATTTCGGGTCGACAGAGCACGTCGCGCCGGAGCTGGGAGATTACGAGACGGAAGAACGGGAGATGACATCGTATGAGCTGAGAACAAGACGAAAATCCAGTCAATCAGGAGGTTCAAAATGAAAGAGATAAAAAAAGAGGTACCATGCATCCCTCAGCCCACCTCTGTAAAGCCTCCAGACTTCCCAGCACCTGCTGCGGCCGTCGTTTGTGGGCGAGCTTTGACTTAGTATACTGCAATAGCAACGAAAATACGAAATGAGCGTTGTAGATATTTGGGTCTGGTTTTTTTTTTTTTTTTTGCTCAGTCAGCAGGCGCGCGCCTTGATGTAGACAGCGGTAGGAGGGAAAGGCGACACACCGGTGTGGTGGTATCGATCGAGCAGCAGCATGATGTCCCCCGAGGTGAACTTTGCGGGAGGGCAACTGAGATAACGGAGGTACTTCTCGACCGGGAGAGGCGGTGGGATGGTGTACCAGGTATGCTGGACGTCGGCGAGTTCGAAAGTAAAGGCGCCAAACGAAGAGGTCATTCCGTGAAGGGGCTGGAGAAGAAAGAAGATGAAGTAAATGAGCTTTTCTAGGATAATAAATTCTTCTTACCTTTCTTGCTTGTTAAGAAACGAAGATATATATAAACAACACCTACACGGGTCATTCATCGGCGAAACAAACAAGGTTGGTTTTGCTTCGTCAGCAGCGCACAGAGTTGACTCACAGCTGCTGAAGCTTCAGCGTCAGAGATGACGAACGAACGGAGCCGACTCTTCAAAAGAAAAGAAGAAAAAGAGAAAGAAAATTGGTCGACGCAAGAGGAGGTGGAATGGTGTCGGTCAAGAAGCAAAATAAAGATGGATACATCGCTCGCGGATCTGGCTGCTATAATAATTGAACCTTAACACAAAACTCCATGCTAAAATTCCACCAACCTAACATTTCTTCCTCTGTCCCTTCCTCTACGACTTTCCAATAACATCCTCACAGCTCGTTCCTATTCTCTTCCCAAATCACCTCTCGCACCCCCCTTCTCACCAGTACCCTTTGCATCTCGACTTGTCGCATTGACCCTGAGGCTGAAGAGGCGATGTTCAAAGCGACAGCGCTTCCAGAGCCGTAGCAACAGATGAGACTTGGAAGTCGAAGCCTCGCTCCAGCGAGGGGTGGGGATTTGTTTTCCTCTCTGACTTCACCCTTAGCAACGGTATATCATATCCTACTCAAAGTCTACAGTCTTCCTTCAGTCATTTGTGTTCATTGTTGATTTATTTATTTATTTTGGTTTGTTTGATTTTTTTTCCGAGCCGGCTCTCCAAAACACAGGGGTTTCGCGTCGACGCCTTGATTTTTTTCAAGGGGGGTTACTAACCACGACCCAGCTCCCGCATTTATTTCTACTTTCAACAATGTTCACCAAGTCAGCCATTGCAGTTCTCGCTGCTGCCAGCTCCGTCTACGCCCAGTCGACAGCCAGCCTCGTCCAGATCGAAGGTGCAGAGGCTAACTTCGTGCAGTACGTGTTCCCCATCAATGACTGTTGTTTTTCTGCCCCTCGTTCGTCGTTTCATCTCCCGCTCACGTCTTACTCTGGTATAATGTATAGATCCCACCTGGTTCCAGACTTGTTCTCTTCTGTCGTCTTCCAGGCCGTCTTGAACGTCTCTTTCAATGGCGTCCAAGCGTCGATGGGCCAACCTCAAGCTCAGACCGACGTCCAGTCTGAGCCAAGCATCACTGTCATCCCAGAGGGTACGTTTGAACTCTCATTCTCTGTATGAGAGGAAGAACGACATGTTATAAAAACAGGGTGACTTTTTCTGACGCCCTTTTTCTCCTTTTTGCCCATCGCTTCCTGCTTGGCACCCTTAAAACGCGTCGCCTCTTCGAAAATCCAAACAAACGCTTAATCAACAACAGGTGTGTTTTATTTCGCTATCGTATCTTTTTACATCAGAAGAACGATTATTTACTGACTAAATTGCTCCTGTCATTTGCTTCCTCCTCGGTCCAGCCAACGCAACTTCCATCTTCACCTCAACGTCCGCTTTCACCATCGCCATGGTTGACCCCGCAGCTCCAGGAGCCGATCAATCTAGTGGACAGACCCGTCACTGGCTTCAGAACTCGGTCTACCTGTCGTCCAATGCTGCTGGTGGATACGGATTGAACTTCACCACCGGTAAACACACTCCTTTCGCTCGTGCCCTTTTCATTCTTCTGCAGAAGCTGACCCATTTCTTGGGCTGTTGTGAATGATAGATGCTATTACGACCTACGGAGGACCAGCTCCACCAGTCGACACCGGCCCTGTAAGCACAACTCCCATCTTTCGTGCATCCACGTCCCCACTAACCTCACCCTCGCTTCTTTCCTACCATCTAGCACCGATACACCATTCTCCTCCTCCCCCAGCCCTCCACCTTCAGCCCTCCAGCCAACCTCTCCTCCCCCGGAGTGGCCATCTCCGCTTTCGACTTCCCAGCGTACATCTCTGAGTCTGGCCTTGGTCAACCCGTCGCAGGTTTCTACTTCACGGTCGAAAATGGAAACGCTACCTCTAGCATCACGACTTCTGCTGTTCAGGTTTGTCTCATTCCACTTCAGTCTGGTCTGTATGGGGGCGGTTTGTTTCTGACGCGACTGGTTCTTCACTAGACCGCAACCCTCCCAACCGCTGCTGCATCAGGTTCCGCCCAATCATCAGGAGCCTCGGCATCTGCTTCCAAGGCTGCTTCTTCAGGTGCTGCCGCGTCCGCTTCTGCCACCCACACCTCTGGCGCGGAGAGAATCGCTGCTACCGGTATCGCTGCCGTTGTTGTTGGTGGATTGGTTGCTTTGTTCGCTTAAACGGTCTGCTTAATGCACCATCCTGGTCTTAGTAACCACCCATAAAGAATGTTTGTTGGCATGCGTTTCTCTTTCTTGTCACTCCTTTCGTCTCTCCCCAGCTAAAAAGCACACTTCGTTCGATACTATCACTAAAGAATATTAGTTTTTCTTTGGCATGGACATTGCATTATTCACAACGCCAATGGTACAACGGCAAATCGCTGATCTGAGATGAGGTGAAACGCCTTTCAAATCGGTATCAGACAGAATCATTCGCGCATAGGCTCTCCTGACAGATGCGCAAAGGCAGCGACACGGCGGAGGACAAGGTGACGGCGGATGAATGGAGAAACTCGGAACTCCCTTAAGCAGATTGATGGATACTGATGAGTTAGCTGAAGGCGAGATAGCGTATGAGAATCTATCGAGGGATTCCTTAGGAGGTGGCGCCTTTCGTTGCTGTGCTCGAGGTATCGACAGTGACACCGACAAATCCTATAGAAGAGAGAAAGATTCTATCAGTACAAAAATTCGTAAACCTCTCTCTCTCAACGCGTTTCACCTATAAATCCACTACAGAACCGCTAACGACGACACATAACCCGGGAAATCAAGGAGCCTGGTGAGCCTTTGGAAGCTAGAATATATCTGTGCTACTCCAATACAGTACTTGAGTGTTTCAGATAGAACCCTCTATTCCAGGGGCAAGAAAGCTGGATTTGCGTTGAATGTTTGAGGCGTCCTAAGTTTCGCTGGCCTCGAACTCTCGCCTGATTGAGCTGCTAACCAAACCCGCCCGCTGTACCTCGAAATGCTCAGCAGCAGCACTCAAACCCAAAAGATCCAGTAAAAACTCAAGAAGATTTGTCCCAGAAAATGTCTGGCTTAGGATCCCCTCGAAAATCAGCAGCAGCCTTCCCATCCACTCATCGCCAGTCGTCCTCCTCACCCGTCTCACGCCAGTTCCCGCAAGGTATACTGGGTAGTGCTGGTCTTGAGAAGAGCCCCAGTATCAGTGCCTTCCCTAGCACGCTGAGGAGCTTTGGTGCTGGCAGTATTGGAGCTGGTCACAATCTCACGAGTCGGAAATGGTGGACTCACAGAGTGAAGGTTGGAATACTGTGAGCCTCATTCCTCATCTCTGGTGTTTCTGTCCAGCTGGACTGGTCTATGGCTTACTGATGTCTTTTCCCTGGCGTTGTCTTCATGCTTTGCATGCTGATTTGGATACCTCCCCTGAAGATATATTCCTCTTCCTATGCTCCTCTTCTTTCCACTCTCAGCTCTCCTCTTCATCCTCCTGCTCCTCTATCCACATATGTTGCACCAAATGGCACTTCCATCACGAAGGTACACAGCATGCAACCCCTACCACACACCAGGCTACCTGACCGTGAACCGAAAAGTTCCACACGGCAACCTATGGCGTAGCTTCAATGCCAACTGCAAAACACCAGAACTGTTCAGATCATTTAGAGAGACTATTGGAGTGAAAGCTGATGTGGGTAAGGAGGAAGATGGTGGTGATTTTGAGGATGGAAGGAGGTGGACGAATGAAAACATGGAGTTCGCGAGGGGCAAGACGGTGATGATCATTGGTGATTCAACGGGTAGAGAACAGGCGAGTCTCCAATTCAAAATGAGACTCTTCTGTTAGGCGATTGACTGACTTTAATTTGATCTGGTTCGTAGCTCGTTCAATTCTGCGCCCTCATCAACCAGCAACATGAAATAATCTACCCAGAAACTAGAAAACGAGCTTCAAGAGAAGCCAGTCTGCCGCATATATGCTATGTCCCAACATTAGATTTCTTGGTTGTATCAGTGTTCCATTTCGGTGTGGATCAGGATGACTTCTGGTGAGCGTCTGTTCAGCTTTCATCACCGCGTTCGGCGGTTTACTGATTGATTTGTTCACAATTCAATCATTTTAGGAGAGACAAAGATCAATATAATCCTCCTGGTCTGTTTGAAGATAGGGTTCTTCAAGTGTTCAAACCTCTGACGGACGATCTCAACAAGCTGTTGCCCAACGGTGCAGGGGTAGGCAAACCGACACGAAACGTTGATCTGATAGAGCTGGGAACAGGACTTGTAAGAGAAGATCTCTTCCTTTTAGTTTCGTTGTAATAGCGGCTAACGGCCGTCGTTTCCAATAAAAAGTGGGACCTCGCACGCTTCGCTAAGATGGACATCGAGCACCAAGAATCAACCATTACCGACCTCTCCCCTGAGCGTCTGCAGTGGTTCCGCTCCAGGGTAGGTGACCTTGTCAAGAGTGTGATACGGTACTATCCCGGTGTGAAGCTGGTTTGGAGAAGCATGCACTTTCCCAGCGATAAAGAGGCTAAGATTGATTGGTTCATGGGGTGGAATTGGAATGACGATACGAAACATCGACCATTCTTCCATCGTGAGTATCCCTTCTCTACTTTCATTGTTGTTTCATTCTGGTAATCGGTGGTAGTTGTCTAACTGCTTTTTCTTCCTTTTGCTGCGTGCACGACGTTCATCACCAAACAGACAATCGAATCTACCAACTTGACCAAGCAGCTCGCTCGATCCTCCTTCCAGATGCTCAGACGTCATATCGCGGAATACCCGAAGTAGAAGTATCAAATTGGGGTAATATGTTGTTAGGGCAACACGCGGTAAGTTCATTCAATATATGTGGCATTGCCTGTTCCGGGGATGATTTTGATTGACGGAGGGCTTCTTCGGTTTGGGTTTAATAGCATCAAAAGGATCAGTTACATCCTGCAGCGATACCAGCTGGCTGGTTGGGTAGCGATATGATTTTATTTGGTAGGTGTTCCATTCGCCTTGGAATTTAGCATTGTTCTTTGCTTAACGTTGCTCTTATTTTTCTGACTGACTGAAGAGCTGAGAGAAGCTGTTAGAGAAGCTAAGATGAAGAAGAAGAGGCATTGGTAATGGACGAGGGTGTGATTTGATTTTAGATTTCTACTCAACGAAGATATGCACTTGTTTGCTTGATTGCGGTAGTGGTAAATTTCCATCTAGTATGCAGAGTAACTTCTGCAGGCAGCAGATAACAAGAGAAGTACACCTCACTCCAATGCTCCCATGATAATCGTATGGGAACCAGTATTCTGTTCAGCAGTTGAACAATCGTGACTGTTCGAACGTAGAGTAAGTACAGCTGCACCATCGCAAGCTTCGAAGTTCATTCTCCGTTTGCAGGTATTCTCTTCAGATACGATGATCAGCAAACATCAAAGAACGCGAATCATTTTCGCTCAGTGTATGGCAATAGCTCTAGTAGCGTCAAAGGGGGAGGCAAGTACGATTTTGCTGGTAGCAGCGTAATGGCTCAGAAGAAAGTTCCGGTGGCGCTGGGCGAATCGACGATCGACGATAATTCTGGTCAATCGGTGGAGCTTTCTCATCTAATGCCAACTTGCTCTTGTAGAAGGTGATTCAAAAGGTGTTGCTAGATCGAGATCAGAACGCTGGGCTAGTCTGAGGAATAAGGGGCTCCTGCCAGCGTGGTGAGTTGACTACAAGAGTATGTGAGAGACCGTACAACCTGGCACTCTAACCTAGGCTTTGTATATCTCAGGTACAACCTTCAGAATGTTTTAGAGATCCCTTCGGTTAATGCATCCTAGAAAATGGAGTCAGTCTCTGTCCTCCCACCTCAGCAATCCCGCCCAAACCCCAATACTCCTCTCGCATCTTCTTCCTTCAGCCCAACCCCCTCATCCTCAGCATCTCCCGATCAAGTCACAGTAGCTGGGTTCACTTTCTCTCCAGAGGACTTGACTTACAACTGGTACTTCACACCCCCACCTGATGAGGTCAAGGCGTATCGGAGGCTGAAGGAACCGCTGTTTGTGCATGACATATTCTACTTGCTGGAGTTCTATAAATCTGGTCAGTGTCTGTATACTTATTGGTCGTTAACGTTCGTCAGTTTTAAATGTTGGAATGTTGGAGAGGTTCGGCTTCGAGCTCGAGTGCCATGTATATTGACTCCCTCCTCGTTTCAACCTCTTCGTTCCTTCGCCGGCACCACCCTTTTTACAACGTTCTAGACCCATCCTTCTCACCATTTTTCATTCACTCCATTGTCCTCCGTTACGTTCGCTCGAAGATGCTCAACAAGAAGAAGAGCGCAGCCGATTTGATTGGAAAGCTGAACCGCATCGAGAGCAGTCCCCCCCTGCGGATGCTCAAGAGCGTCGAAGTATGTTCCGTCCATTCTTTTTTTTAATGATGCATGATGCAAGATGCAACCCAAACCGTTCCCTGACAATCTCTGAATCTTGGGGGCAGTACGAAGCATTTCTCTCCCTCACCATCGCTCAACTCAAGAAAGACCTCCTCCACCACCAAGAGTACATTTTCCCAATACCACCCTTCCGCCGTATCGCCCCACTCCCAGAACCAGGGTTCACCTTATTTTCCACCTCCTCACAAGCAGCGCCTGCTCTTGAGGGTGCACCACCGCGACCATTGGAGACGACAGTGATTCGGGAGGTTACTGAGGAGGATGAAGGACTGCCTAGGTATCAGAGGAGGGACGGTGGGCTGCCCACCTTCGCGGAGGTCGATGCGATGGATCCCAGTAGAGGGAGCGTTGATGTGGTTCTTTCGACGACAACCGCGTCGGTGAGAGGACCACCTGTTTATGGCGGTTGAAGGTATGTCTATTGTATGGAGTTTTGGGATTGATGTTGTATTCTGGCTCACGACGGTGAAGTCTGTATCTAAGAAAGCCTCGAAAGGCGGAAGTGGGACTAATGGTCCAGCCGCGTATGAAGTCAGAGGTACCTCTTGCGGAAAGTTAATAGTGCATGCATCTACTCTGGATGTCACACGGGTTGAGATGTTATTTTCATCTTTTCTTCTACTTGATTCCAGAATCTCCTCACGCCAAAGCTGTCATTAACTTCCACCTTGACGTCGGCCCACCGGCTAATGTCACATCGGATTCTCTTGCCTGAGGCTGTGCATTTCGAGAAAACGTTATTATAAGAATCTGATCGCTTCACGAGGAATACGAATCCATTGTACATCGCCGCAAAAGAAATGGTCAGTGCGTTGAAGAAGTCTCGAGGAGCACGGCAGTTTGTACAACCATCGAGTACCTTTGGTCTATACTGTTGCAACCCATAAAAACAAAGCCAGAGGACACACCTAGTAAGATCTTTCAAATATGTCTGAGCTTAAGTTTTAGTGGTTCGCTCTGCCCATGTGCTAAGAGGGCTCTCATCCACAGTCTCTGAGGTCATACCATACCTTCCTCCGTCTTTCAAGGTCCCTCCTCTTTTACCAATCAATTGACAATGACTACTTTCTTTCTGTGCATCAATATCAATTGTCCGCTGTGCGACTGCGACTGCCAGGAACGAGGAACGTAAAAATGAAGCTCGTTTCGTCGATGCTAATTACTATGTACCAAAGCCGCCCATCTAAATAGTCCCTCTATCTACCCTGCAAACTGGAAAAGTTTTGAGAAGAAGAAAACGCAAAAAGAAATATGTTCTCGGAGAGTCAAAAGCTCATCTAATATATCTACCTGTGAAAGAAGCGCGTGAAAACCCCGCATACACCCCCCACACATTCACACCGGTAACCCTTGAGCGTCAACCGACCTTCCTCACCGGCGGCTACGTGTCCCTTCTTCTTTTCGTCTGAGTTCTTTTGTTCTAGAATGCAATGTCAAACTCAAACTCAAGCTCTCCCGTTGCGTCTTGGTAATCTGGGACGCAGGAAACGGAGGATTCGAGAGTTGAGAAACAAAGTGCAGAATTGGATTGAGAGAGGTAGAGGGATGAGCGCAGAATAGTGGTGAATGAGGTTGGGAGCTGTTATAAAGATGTACAATAACTCATGAGGTCGAGTGTTGAAAAGGATAAAGGAGAGAGAGAGAGAAGAAATGAGAAGTGATGACTTACTCGGACAATAACGTTTTCAATCTCGGATTCGATCATTTCCTTACTCCAACCATCAATTTCTCTCTCTCTAATCCACTTCAAAACGACCTTTTCAATGTCCTTGTCCGAAGGCTTTTCACTGACCATGCGTTCGTTGGCGATCTCATTGAGGAGTTCAGTAGAAGGCCAGGCGGGAGAATAAAATGGGAACGAAGGCCACTGCAGAGAGCTGTACTTCGAGGTGATGGTAGCGAGGGAGAGAGAAGAAGGTAGTTGGTCGAGAAGCATAACTGAGAACTTGGACTTTGAGAGTGGGAAGACGGAAAGGTGCGCGTTAGCCCCTCGACTGAAAAGAAAAGCAAAGGCCGAAGAGTCGAGAATCCGCGTGAACAGAAAGACACTTACCATGGAGGAGAGCGATTGAAAGTACGAGGTAATATTGGTATTTTCGAGTCGTGTAGAAATGAGAATAGAGGATGCTTAGTCGTTTGGTTGTTGAGAGGGTGAATAAAAAAAAACCCTCCCGGGAGCTTCCTCACATTTATACTTTTTTTTCCGTACCTCGATTCCGATCATCAATTGACAATCGAGCACCATGTGTAGCTCCCTTGCTGTACTTGTACCTTGTTCGGGAGTTTGTGAAGCAACAGCGATGAAAATGCGGCACAGTGGCTTGTTTACAATGAGCGACCAGTGCTACCGAACAACCGACATCTGATGCAACGCTGATTCGTCTCCGTCATACCCCTACAGTGCTCTCACTTCCCAGAACATAGCACAGATCTCTGACTACATACAGAGTGCACACGATATGTATGGACTGGTGCAATAAATAAAAAACAGTAGCTGGACAGCGGCTTTTTCTTTCGTGGCGCAATTATTGCAGATGGGGACCGAACAGATGAAAAAAGGAGCGTCAGCGAACAGGAGCAGAAACCGAAAATGAACCGTTCATTTTCAGAATGAGATTGTGAAGTGAGTGACTTAAGGTTATGGGGTCTCAGTGAAAATCATCCGAGGTTGAGTCAGACAAGATCGAGTTGCTGAGCGGGCAATAAAAAAACAAACATACACAGTTCGTTGTGTGAGACTCACAGAACCGAAAGTACAGACAGAAGAACATGCACCTTTCTGAGAGATGAAGAGAAGAACGAGAGGTTGTTTTGTGAATTTCCAATACAGAATCATTCTCTTTTTATTTTATTGGCAGCGCAAGGCGATGGCGTTGATCGGTGATTTCCCTCTCACCTCGTCGGTTCAGCCTTCTCTAGTTGTATTTCCCTTTCATCCAGAATACTCTTCGAGGCTGCGGTGCTTCTGCTTGGTAATGATATACAGAATCCAGGGTATTACCAAACTTCTTTATACTTTTATGAACCTTTCCTCGCCCCTCATATATTCCTACACCCGTTGTTTTCATTCAGATTTGTTCCATACTTTAGTTAAACGGTTGAATGATCCACCGTCAGAAAGCGTCACACTGCAAACATCACAGTAGAAACAGTAAGTTCCCGGCTTCATGACCTCACACCTCCCGCAACAAAGGTGCCAAATTAAAAGTCAGAAAGCCAAAACTCACGTCTCGTCCACTATGGTGTACCCTCTTACTTTAGGCAGGATAATAATCCACAGCACCCAGTAGAGGTAAGCGGTAATGAGGATACCGACTCCGACGACACCTGTGAGGAGCATCGCATTAGCGGGATGAGGAAGTATTCAGGGAGAGAGAGAGAGCGCGAAAGAAGAAGAAGAACTTACAGTACGTCGCATAAAAGAATGAAACGTCTCCCCCGTTCAGTCCGCCAGCTGGTGGAAGCCATGGAGTGACCAACAAGAAGATGGCGACAGCGCAAGAGAAAATGACAGCCGCGTCCCTGCGTTGAAAAATAGCAGGGATTAGTTCAACATCAGGTAAATTCAAGTGAAAAGAATGAATAGTTTACCATGCTCTGTATTCAGCCCTGGAGATACCAGCCTTCTTCCTCTTCCACCTGATGATATACAGGCCAGCGAAGGTCAAGAAGTTGAAGACATTGCCAGGGTAAGATTGAAGGTCAACAATAAAATTGAATGCATCTCCAGCTGGTGGAGCAATGATGACGATGACGGTGAGAGCCCACTTGAGGAGGATGGGTGCTAGGGGGGTACCGAAGGGCTTGGTTGACACCCAGATCTTTGGCCATGGGAGGACACCTTGTCTTCCGATCTCTCTGACAACCCTCGATTGACCGTGAAGCACAGCAATCAGGTTACCTAAAGTCAAGAGAGCGCCGTTCATTAGTGTTGAGCAGCATAGTGCAAAAAGAATGCAATGCTGAACGAACCAAAAGCGCTAACAGCCACGAGTGCAGGGAAGACTCTCGCACCAGCATATCTCCCAAACACGGCAGTAAAGAATAGACCAGCGGTAAGAGTGCCCGAACTCTTAATTGTTTGGGCAGGGACGGCAGCAAGATACGCAATCGAGCAGAGCATGTACAGCACCGCGACGACAGCGAGCGACGCTGGTCCCACCCGCTTGAGCGTCCTGACAGGATTCTGGATTTCGTTGGCGACATTCATGCCGTTGGTATACCCAGCAAACGCAAAGTTCACTTTGACAAGGGCATTGGCAATGTTGTTTCCATTGGTGGTGGATCCGGCGAAGGCGTTACGGAAGTTGGCGTGGGGATCGACAACGCGAGTCTTTCCAGAGAGGACGACAAAGCCTGTGATGGCGATGAAGACGAGTGTAATAGTCTTGAGACCACCTACGACGTTACTGAGTCTGAGAGACCATTTAGTGGAAGCGAGAACGAAGAGAGCAGCGACAGTGTAGCCAGCGACCGCTAGTAAGAGCCTCGGAGTTAGTAGAAGCTCGCCAGATCTCTGCAGAGAGACCAAAGAGTATATAACTTACCAATTCCTCTGGTAGTCCATTTACCAGGGTTGTCGTACCCACTGGCGTACAGTAGATAGTTCGCGAGCACGATCGCGTTGCTAGAACTAAAACTGAGCAAGACAGTGATGACAGCAAAAGCAGCTATGCAGCAAGGGGAAATAAGAATGAGATTACAGTAGAGGGTTAGGGTAAGGTTTGAGGTCCTTACCTGGGAAGAAGTATCGAGGGCGAGAGTAGGCTTGTTCGAGGTAGACAACCTCTGAACCTGCACGCTTGGGGAATATTGAAACTAGTTCGAGATAGCCAGCTAAACCTATATTCAAAAAGATTGCAGTTTAGATGAGATGGTATTTCTCGGAGAAAAGTGGGTGGAAGAGCACAAGACGAACCTGCGAAAGCAATGATTGTACCAATTATCCAGAATATGAGAACGAGTCCAGGAGATCCAAGCCCTTTGAGAAGCGAACCACCTGTCGAAAAAATTCCAGTACCGATCATATTGTTTCTGAGATGTGAAAGTAAACTTGTCGTCAGACACACGATCAAAGACTAGTGCGACAAACACAAGCTCACATGTTTAGGAAAACGATACTGATCCACGTAGCATGCTGTCCTAGAGCACTGACGGCTTCCGTGGGCGCACCACTAGCGCTCTCGACGACGTTGGTGACTGCGTACCCATTGGCCTCCTGCTTCTCGCCAGATTTCTCTTCGTCGTACGAATTAGCGCCTGAGCCTGAGAGCGTGTCCGTGTCTTGTGGAGAGGACGGGTTGTGTGGGAGGGGGGAGATGACATGTTCTGACATTGCTGCGGGTGGTGATGAGAGGGAGAGGAGGGAGATGATGTGTAGCTGGTTTGGGTTTGGAGCAGGCTATGGTGAGGAGAATGTCACAAGAGAGCACTTTCGTCAAGAGACTCTATTTATGCAAGACGAGAAGGGATGAAAAGCATGAAAAGAATGAGAAACAAGTTGCGCGATCCTCAGTGGAGAAGAGGTGGTAAGGGAGCATATAAGCTTACCAGTGACATGAGCCAGTCGGATGGCGTGCGCAAGAGCGCATTCCACGCAGTGCAAGTGGTTTCAACCGACTTGGACCGTACTTAGCCTGAGGATGTACTCGGGCCACCATGGGCCTTACTTTCATACCTGAGCATCGATCAGCACGTTTCGCCGCCATTTCCAAGCGAAATCCAAACTAGCTCCCAAGAAAGGGTCGTCGCGGATGGTGACATCTGAGGCGACAAGACTGAAAATGGCGATTTTGATCCAAGAACTCTCCCTACAGCTCATCCGGAAATATCACCTGATGGATCCAAGAGAGTGTGTGATGTCGTAAAGGTGTCGTGATATCGTTTCGTTTCGTAAAATTCTGCATACGAGCGCCCAACGAGGTATTCTGTTCAGGTCAGCAAAAATCCTCCGTTTCGAGATCAGCATCTGGACCTCTCACCATGAAGCACATCCAAACGCCCATCATCATCTCTCACTCCCACTCCCTGAAGCCTCCCCGTTCGCGCTCAAGGTCAGCCTCTCCACCTCTCTCGCGACAGTTTCCATAGGGGTCTCAAACGTCTGCTCGAAGCTCGGCAGAGCATCTGTGTCGAACATGACGTAAGTGGGAAGACCTAGATCTTCCTCCGTCACCTCCCTTACAACCGACACACGATTCGCAGACGGGTGCTGACGAGATACAGAAGGAGCCGTCGTTGCTCGTCGACGAGAGACGAATCTGGGTCGTGGTGCGGCTGTAATGAGGTCCAAGCGGTTCAAGAGGTCTTTAGATATCTGAGCTACTGCTATGCATACGAATGCATAGTGCTGCGAAATCGTCGATGAGGAGAGGATTAGTCCTACTCGGCCGATCCGACAAAGGGAAATAGAAGGAAGCCTCACTTTCCAGTTCACCAGGCGTTTCTCGAGCGACTTGAGCTTCTTGATGGTTTCATTGGGAGATATTCCTACTGAGACGAGGGATCTACAATAGTGAAGGAGTGTGGAATGGACGTAAGCTGCTGAAGTGGGAGGCGACGTCGCTATTTTTGGTTAGAAAGTCAAGTCACCGTCAGCATTGCTTGTCGAATCACAATAACGTGTCATATGAAGGTCTTCTTACTTGCAACATACATATCCAACAGACTGAACACCTCAACCATCTCCCAAGCATCCCTAGGCCGTCTTCTGAACGCAGCCTGGATCCTCGCCGGCGGCGGTTCGAAATACCAGTTGAGCTCGAGATCCTCCAATCTGAACTTGAACCCGCCGTACTCCATCATCGGCTGGACGGATAGCGACTGGTCTGACGAGGTAATGGCATAGGGCGGGGAGGCAGCGAGGACAGGGAAAGAGGACGAAGGACGAGTGGTCGCGCGAGCAATCTGAACCTGTTGGTCGAGAGAAGGAAAGTGTCAGGGCTTCATTCATATCCAAGTGTTTCCCGTCTCTGTATTGTAGAGCTGAACGAGAACTCACTGGGGATGCCATCTCACTGCAAAAAGATGTGGTTGCGAGCCAAGGAAATGGGCTCGAGCAGGCAGAACGACCAGGCTTTTACCCGCTGAATGAAGGGAAATGATCGGCAAAGCTGATAGGGGCGCAACCGCACAACATAATTTCGTCTCCACATCGATTCAAAGTAAAAAGTACATATGTACAACGTGAAAAAGAGGGCTAATATAACCTGGTCTGAACAGCTACAAGAGAGAAAAGAAGATGCGGTTGTGATTGAAGTGGCTCATTCCGACGACACGGTCAATCAGTCTTCGTATCGGGGGAGACTATCTCTCATCCATTCATCCCCACCAGAGTAAGCAGGGAGGGCAGTAGGGTTTGGTAGAAATCTGGAACTTGGCGCGTTGATGATCAGGTCCGGCCGTTGGAGGACGTCCGACTTGAGCTGTTTGATCACCAGTTGGAAAAAGGGCAGTTGAGGTTTTATTACCTATAGCATATCGAGGAGGAAGAGATTTGTTAATCACAAAGCTAGTCGTGAGGGCCAGGTAAGGTGTGACTTACTGTATATGCCTCAGCCCATCTCTGCATACCCTCTAAACTCTGCACTACCGACTTCCTAGGTTTCTTCTTGAGAACCAGCTTGGCTTTAGTATATTGCAGCAGCAATGAGTGAACGAATTGAGGTGTGTAAACGCTTGGGTCTGTATGAGAACAGTGGGTCAGTTCAATTGACTATTAGATCCCGATGACAGGAAGGAACGAACCTTTGCAGTGTTGAGCCACAAGCAATATGATATCCGTCGAACTGATTTCTGCTTCAGATCTTGTATCCAGCCGACTTTGGACTACAGGGGGAGGAGGCGTGAGGTACCAAAGAAACTGGACGTCCTGCTGACGCGCGTGGAATTCGAGGGAGGACATGACGGTGTGAAAGCTGCTGTAGTTGGGGGAAGGGCGTTTCATCCTCGTAAAACCTCAATAGAGAAAGAAATAGATGTGTGGTTAGTAGCAGATCAAGTCACTTAAACAAAAGGCATGTCTGCAGGTCTGTAAGCGAGTGGCGCAATTAGTTAGTGACTCAGTTTTAACAACAATCCAGAATGAAATTCGACTCCGACACCTATCGAGTCACTAGACGGTTCCGGAGACCCATTAACGAGCTCCTGTAATGTCATGTCAACTATAATTGTAGGGAATGAGATACGAATCGCTGTGTTCACGTCACGAATGTCAACTTGCGGCGGCTCGGGAGCTACCAGGCGAGAGAATTGCGGTTAAAAACCATCGTACGGTGAAGGCTCTCTCAGAGTTGCTGCTGGCTGTCTGGCTGGTTCATCATCATTCGAAATCTTTTACGCTGGCTTGAGTTCGAAATTTCTAGCAAAAAGAGGTCGTAGAGCACCAGCGAGAGAAAACATTGTAGGCTTAGCAAACCACATCGAGATTTTGTCGGTTGGAGCTACCAAGATGATTCCTGTCCTAGGCTAATGGCGTGAATAGAAGAGCATGTATTGCAGCTCGCCTTGCGCTTTGTAGGCCAACTAACTGGGACTTGAGAACTTGTGAAAGAGGTACAGTGAGACGAGCTGAGTGAGGGATATCAATGGACCATGCTGTAGTAAACATGACGGGTTGTCAAGGTACTTCAGGAACTGAAAGACCACATGGACGTTGTCGAGAGGAGACTTGGAATCTGAAGCAAGATGCGTGCTTCAAGGCAGACCTGTTACCAGACGCAAACGCGAGCACGCGAGAGTCCGCCCTGGGTTGTGAGAAAGAAATCCAGTCGACGAAACGAGTCGCCTTATACGACAACAGAAGTCAAAATATTCGTACGATCCAAACACCTAGAGGATTCCCTCTCTCTCTATTTCTTTCTGGGTGCTACTGGTGAGTATACTTTAGCATGTACCTCAGGTCCTATAATTGGTTGGAAGTGTTTTGTCATCCAACGCCAGACTGATGTCCTCATCCACCTCTTTCTGCTGCTCTTTGCTCCTACCATTCGCCTTTGACGCTTTGAAGCCACCCTCATACTCTGCAGTGTTCTTCGGTTCTTCGGACCAAGGGTTGGAAGCTGGGGTGAGGATAAATGTGTCTTGATACAGCTGTTGAGCTTCAGCTCGCTGACTCCTCCTCCTTGTCTCCTTTGGTTCAGTAGCTGCTGTCTTCCACCGCCTTTAGAAAATCATTCTTAGGCTAACGGTATGAATGCTGGCTCTGGTCCATCCACATGTGCAGCTTTTCTTCGTGTCGGAGTACGTTGTGGAGCTGAAGTCACCGACACGAACAAGGAGGCTGTCTTCTGCGCCGAACACAACTGTCAAGTAAATGGCTGCTTGCGTCGCTCAAGAGTTGAAAGTAAACCTGGCCCATCCCCCTAACCTTACTCGTACGGAAAGGTGAGGCTGTGCC
>MVAQ01000318.1:0-20428 GCA_014825775.1 Krasilnikovozyma curviuscula
GAGCCATATCTCACCCTCGGAAGGGCTGCTACCGTTCCGCGCGTCAGAGTCCGTCAAGTACCGCATTATGGCACCCCTTTCTCTAGCGGCAGCAAGAAGACCTCGTGAACCTCGCTGCGGGGACTGCTGTGGTGATTGGAACGTCGTCGAGGAGCGAGTGGCCGATGGTGGTGCAGAGGGTGACGGGAGGCTGTTGGCGTTTGTTGATGGGAGAGCAGCCGATGAGTTGTTGGACCCAGGAAGGAGGTTCGTGAGCCATCCTCCAAACCGGGAGGGGATGGAAGCCGATGCGGGACCTGGCGAATGCGAGCTGACCCCGTTGAGAGAGGACGTGTCTAGGCGGTCTATCGAATTTTGAGAGTATGATGAAATGGGCCGATTGGAAGAGGGATGTAAGAAAGAGCGAGTGGACGGGGTGTAGGATTGTGAATGGGAGGAACCGCGTCGTCCAGTGGTACCACTCGAGGAGTGCTGGAAGTAAGATGACGGGCCAGCAGCAGCATTTCCAGTGCTTCCATTTGAGACACTGCTGTATGATGGGATATCTTCTATCATGACTGGGGGTGTAGTGTCTCCTCCCGCGCCTGGACGGCGAGGACCTCCTATTGGCATCGGCGGGGTGGGCAGGAAGTGGTGCTGCTGTTGCTGCTGTTGCTGCTGGTGTTGAGAGTAACGGGTTGCCTTGCTGGATTTTGAAGATGAGCTTGAAGATGTTGATTTCCTGTTTGGTAGAGATGGGAGATGGAGTGAAGTTGAGTCTGCGTTATCAGGGTCGGGTATGGGGAGAGGCAGCGGTGTATGGTGCTGATCCTCCCTCGAAGTGGGAGATGAATCTAATTATCAATCAGAAGTAAGCAATTTATTATTGGTTAGGGATGTCAGGTGATGGTGACCACAGTAAGGGTGTAAGAAGAGGGGGGGTTGGGCTGTACCTCTGTCTCTATCTCTGTTGAGTAACATTCTCGACGTCTTCCTGCCCAGGATCCTCCTCTTTTTGGGGGCTGCATCCGTCTTGGATCGAGAGAGCAGGCCAGTTCCATTTTCATTGGCATTTGACACTGGATCTTCCATCACACAGGCAACCAGCAGCTCCAACCTAGCAAGGAAGGAGAGGGACGCACACGCTGGCTGAGTTCCTGTCATTCGAAATATCATTCAACCGTGGTCAGAAGTCTCAGCAGATCTTCATCAAGATGATATTTTCTCACCGGCAGGGTAGGGCAGACTTGAATGAACGAGGTTGAACAGATCTGGTTAGAGAGAAGAGGGAACGAGTAGCACAGGCCCGACGGTGTCGCTGTCGCCAGGTGGGAAACATACCAAACCAGCAGAAAAATTCGATAGGATTTTTCCCGAAGTAGAAGAAATAATAGAGCTAAAAATTAATGCTCTGAGGCTTGCAGATGGTGTTGATATTTCTCTGCTTCCAATGTGGGCTTCGTGCTCACTGTGCGGTGATGCTTCCAACCATCAATCAGCCCATCTTAATTCGTCCCCATCACCCCCTCCATTAAGGTGATGCATCCTTCAAACCAATCCGCTCTATATCTTGTATTTCATCTGATCCCACTTTGTCGTTTTATTAGGCAGCTGCTTGATCCCCAGGTAGGCCTCAGAAGAAATCCTTCGTTCACGCTGGATGGGCATGAGCTCGACAGGGTGATGAGGAAATCTCAATCAACTTCAGGTGGATTCACCCCAATGCATCAAAGTAGTTTGCCAACAGCCGCGTCTCCATCATTGAGACAGACGTTTCCTTCTGGCGGTGGAGAACGTCCTTCGTCATCGTCTGTGGTCACCGATCCAAACAACCAGCTAGCTCTCACAAATAGCTTAGGGGATTGGAAAACAGTACTGTTTGTAGTAGCTGTCCCCATCTCGGTGTTGGATTTCCTTCTTGACCTTGCTCTGACTGCTATTGTTTGCCTTCTCACCCCTTCCTCGCTCGTAGCCACACTACAAACAGCTTGGTTCTCTACAACGCACCATCCCATGCTCTCACAGTTCTTCCCCGTCCTTCAAGATTCCCAGATGTCATTTCCTCATCTGCGACAAAGTCCCATCCTTCCTCACCGCACCTATCACCTGATCACTCGAGACCATCGACACCGACACCCTTCATCTACTCTACCGACAGCGATACGAACAGTGAGCTGAATGTTCATGGGCAGCACCAGCGGCAGCATCAGCAGCAGCGATTAAGGTGTCCCAACTGTCGAGAGGTGTTGCCTGATGACTTGCTCCAAGCAGCCGCAGATGCAACATGTCAAAATCCTACTGCAACGAACGGCGCTGCGGCTAACTATTTTAGTATCCTTTCACAAGTAAACTCATCTCCGACAGTCAACAAACGAAATGGTCATCGCCAATACGATGCCGAGTCCATCTACGCACCTTCAACCATTCAAAATTCTTCCCCACAACCACATCACTCAGAAACGCAGGACACCAGCGCTTTCACCACTGATGCGCAGGGATACTATTCCCGTTTCTTCATCGAGGAAAAGAAGTTGGGGATGGGCGCGAATGGGTCTGTCTTCTTGTGTCAACACCAGCTCGACGGGAGTCCGCTCGGCCACTACGCCATCAAAAAAATTGCGGTTGGGCAGAGTCACGAGTATTTGAGGCAGGTGTTGAAGGAGGTGAAGTTGTTGGAGAGCTTGAGGCATCCGAATATCATCTCTTACCATCATGCGTGGATTGAGAAGACCAAGTTTAGCTCGTTAGTAACAACATCACACAAAACAAGAATTTAGCCTACTGAATCTCCTCGTCTTTGACTAGATTTGGAGAGCCAGTCCTTGCTCTACACATCCTCATGCAGTACGCGACTCTAGGCTCTCTCGACTCGTACCTCTCCTCCCGAACGACGACAAATTTCACCCCGAACTTCTCGGACTTGCACACATCTCCATCGTCCGAGAACCTATCCAAATCCGCACGCATTCGTGCTTTTAAGGAGCGTCGAAAATCGCTCGCCGGTGGGTTCTTCACAAAGCTCTCGAGCCTCAACCGCACTGCAAGGGAGACGCGCGCTGTACACCTCTTGTCGCCCATGGAGATCCAGTCCATCTTCAATGGCATCGTCAGAGGCTTGGATTACCTACACTCTCACGGTATTTTGCATCTCGATCTCAAGTGCTCCAACATCCTCCTTCACATGGACGAAGACGCCGAAACGTCCTCAACGTCTGGAGAGCTCAGAACGCTCATCAGCGATTTCGGCACATCTGAGAAGAGGCTGGGGATGGGTGGTGGTACAAGAGACAGGACGGGAATCACCGGTACGCTGGAGTATACGGCGCCTGAGGCGCTAGAGAGGATGGGTGATGGAAAGTTTACGGCTATGGGCGCTGAGTGCGATTGCTGGTCATTAGGTGAGTCTGATTTAGGGGGTTGCTGATGAGCTTTATAGATCTGACGTACGCGTACTGGACTGTTCTAGGAATGATATTGTACAAGCTGCTGTTCTTCAGACTGCCTTATACTCAGACAATAGACGACTTTGAAGGTGCGTTTCCCTTCCTCCTTCTTCTTCGAATTTCAATCTCTTACGATACCTATTCCTTTTTCTTCTTTCAGCACTGGAGAATGAAATCAAAGTATATAAAGGGTAAGTTCATCGTCTATAAACCGTCAATGGAGTTGCGCCGACTTTGAGACTGTTCACTTCCGTCGCATAGCTTCACACCATCAAAAGTTCTCCTCGAGGCCTTTGCTCGCCGTGGCATCCCATCAATTCTTCTCTATATCCTATCTGGTCTCCTCAACATCAACTCGGCACAACGCTTCACATGTCGTCAAGTCGTTGAGATCATGGAAGGTGGTCCGATACCTGTCAGAGATGATCAGCTTGGACTTACGACTTTTGTAGCTCCACCCAGAGAGTCCTCTCCGTTCTTTCTTGAAGAGACGTTCGGGGACAGAAAGTTCCCGCTACAGGCTGAGGGGGGAGGTGCTGAAGTTACTGAGGCAATTACAAACCTAAGCTGATTTTATTCCGCTAGATCATGGGACTGACACTCCTATTCTCGCTTTCATAGATAATCGAACCTGAACAACTTCAATTTATCTCACCATACAGCTCGTCAAAAGTGATTATGCCTGTTTCTTACACCAACGACCATCATCATCCACCATACCTTCAGCGATCAAGATTATTCTTCAAAAAAAACTGGACATCCCTGCTCACCTTGCTATGTAAAATTGCCATATTGCTTGGTAAAACAACTTCGGCGAGGATGGCTGCTCCCAGGTCAGGAGCAGTGCAGAACGTTGTTTTGCTGTTGGCGCTGGGAGATCTCGCTGGTGGACGGTCGCGGTGGAATCCGACCGCTGCGGCGCTGTTGTTGGTTGCTCATGGGATTTTGATAGGTTTTGCTTACTGCAATCAGTTCTAATAGGCATTGAGTCAATGCATAATAACCCTTACGAGTCGTTTTAGACTTTAGCGCCTATTGAAAATATGTACATCTAAACTCATGATGGCATCGTGATATTTCGCTTGAGTGCAACTTGCCTTCTTCCTCTTTCGTTTCCACTTTGTTCTTCACTTCTTCACACCCTTCTTTCCAAAATTTTCAACCCTGTTCCTTTTCGTGCTAGTATTTCTCGACGAGCAACCGATGGTGCGACGCTCCCAGTCGGGTCGAGATTAAAAGGAAACACAACGAGTCCAGAGGTGTTTGAACGAATAGAGTGTTAAAGTGCTGAACAACCTCTTCAAGATAAAACTGGATATCCGAAGTTTGTCCAGAGTCTTGGATAAGCTACGAGACTATCCTGGGAGCCGAGAGTAGATAGTGGACGAATAAGATCTTAATCTTGCTTGGTCAATGAGAGACAGGCTCGAGAGATACTAGGTTCTCAACATACAAGTTCCTTCAACGAGGTACAACAATCACAAGGCAACAAGGAAGATGCTCTTAACGCTACTGCTGCCATAGCACTGTTCTTACAAAGCCTAATCACCACAGCCTCTGCCATCCCAACGACGCCTATTTTGAACCGTCGCAACAGCTGTCCGATGAGAGATATCTTGCTCCGGTGAGTGTCTTGAAATTCTTATCGTACTCTAAATGCCCTGACTGTTGATCATATTCTTTCGCGTAGACAATTCCATTGTTGTTGGAGACATCTTGCTACTCTGCTTTCGTTTGATGTTGCCCTTCAAAAGATCTCAGGGTGGCCTGATGGGGTCGACTTAATCGAATTCATGGCATCTTGTACCGAGAGCGAGTGTTTCCCCCACAGCTGAGATGGACGGGATAGTGTCGGGGCGATGGCAGGTTCTCGGGTTGCCATATCGTTCGCATGAGCCAACTTTCAGCGTGGGTTGACTAGTAGGGCTACATAGCATCTTTTGAGAGCTCTTTTTGTCTTCAATTTAACAGCTCATGACGGTGTGAAAATGGAAATTGAATGATGGGGGAGAATGCAAGTGATGAGGCGCGTCCAACGACAAAGAAAAAAACAAAATTAAGGGAAATAGCAAAGAAGCAGGGTACTCAGTACATTTAAAGAACAAGAGTGTATAACCGATGGGTCAAGTTTTAAGACTTCGTCAAGATGCGAATAGAAGAGTCCGATCCAGCGGTAGCCAGCATGCCGTAAGCCACGGCGACGGCTAGCACTCCCTGATCTTTGTTCTTGCGATGCAGCGTCACTTCCTGTACACATTCCTCGTGATTGTTTGATCCGGACACGAAGGGCGATGCTGAGCTGATGTGCCAGATCCGCAGGGAGCAGTCGTGAGAGACCGAAGCCAGCTCAAAGTCTGAAAGGGGTGAGGTGGATGTTAAAGGTGAAGCTGCTGGAGAAGCTGGGAGAAGGGCGAGCGAGGTGACCCCGTCAGTATGAGCCAAGAAAGATTTTATGAGTGCTCCTTTCGAAAATAAATTGAGTATTGGTGAGTGATGGTAAGCTTGACGTAAGACAGTCTATTAAACTGCCGCGAGGACGCCGTACCTGTCTCTAAATCCACTATGCGAATGTAGCTGTCCTCATGAGCAGTAATAATGATTGCTTTTGTAGGGTGTGAAATTATGCAGTTGATTTGGGTATTTGGGGAGCCGTCTTAAACGAGTAAGGCAAGCATATCAGCAGGGAGGCACTAAATGAAAGTACCTGTATACTCACCGTAGCTCTGATCACAATTATATCTACCATTCTCTTGTCCATTCTTCACATCATACGTCACCACGATACCATTCGACCACGCAACGGCGACGATGCCAGGTTTCGTCTTGATTTCTCCAACACAGAGTGGAATGACCGCTTTTGCGTCAGTCTCGGCCTCCTCTCCAATCCCAGTGTAGCTCCATGACAGCTTTAGCGGGCATCCGGGTTTCGACGCATCCCACACTTTGACTGAGCCATCGGCTGAGACCGATACCAGTGATAGTGAGTCTTCCGGGCCTGGAATGACCGCTAGATCCCACACTGCATCTGTATGACCGATAAGCTCTCCAACGCTGAGCGAGACATCACACGGTTCAAATAGGTTGTCTTTCTTTGATGAAAAGAAGCCGGATGGTAATTTCCACAGGCGGATGGATTGATCTAAGCTGCTGGTGAATATTATGCCGTCTGCTCTGGGTGAGAAGGCGACAGATGTCAAACCGGCGGTGTGACCTCTGAAGGAGATACCAGGTACAGGGTCAAGTGACGTGCTGTAAAATTGAAAAAAAAATGACGGAGAAGAGACGATGTGTGAGTGAAGAGGGCCAAACACATCGAGAGATGGCCGCGTCTCACCTGTTGCCGTTCATTGCCGCATCTGTCACATTCCACACTTTCAGAGTACAATCCTCAGACACAGAAGCGAGACATTTCTGAGTTGGATGGAACGCAATCGCTCGAACGGCGTCGAGATGACTTACATGAAGAGGCGAAGCATTAGCCTCATGTAACAGAAACATGGCCAATTTGCTCACCTTTTCATTGTCCATTTTCCTTTCCAGCTCAGCTCTTTCATACCATCACTCGAAGAAGTTGAAACTGTCACTGGTCCCGTCAGATCGTCCTCGTCCAGCTTGACGTCCCTCAGATCCTCGTCGTCTTCCCCGAGTCCCTTCTTCTCCAGACTCACACCAGCCCTCTTCAGTTGCTCAGACCACTCACTGTCTGTGGTAGACGCTCCGTTGGGGCGAAATATCGCCGTCAAAATCTCGCCGCCGTTCTTGCGAGCGATGGATTTTGTAGTTGAAGCCACGTCGGTAGTCAAAGGGGACGGCACGGCGGCTGCTGCGGTTGACGGCTCTGCTGATGGTGGTGTTACTTCCTCATCAACGACAGTCGATGGTGAGGTGAGTTGTTCTGACGGAAGAGGCAGGCCCTTTTCGTCTGCCGCTAGCGGCAGAGGGATGTTGGCCAAGGGAGCAGACTTCGGTACTGGATCTGATGACGCAACAGCTTCTAGTTCTGATTCAAAAGAGTGTGTTGAGATTTCTTCAGTCGATGGAAGGAGGTCTGAGGCCGCAGCGACATCAACATCGTTGTTGCCGTTGAGTTGGGGAGGAGCTGCTGTTTCAGCTGGTTTCTCGTCAGGTGCGAAGATTTCTTGCACGTCCTTATCCAGCTGAGCCTCTTCTTCCTCTCTAGCTTTCTTTTCTTCCTTTGTCAAAGCGGGCGGTGGTGGAGGTGGAAGCTCCTTTATCATCTCAGAGTCTGGCGTCCTCTCTTCGTCTGTCGGCAAGTGAGCCATGACTGAAGGTGGAATCTGTTCTGGCATGACCTTTTTGGGACGCGTTATGAACGTAGAAGTGGGGGGAATTGAAGGAAAGAGGGATTGAAAATTCTGTTGTGGTTGTTGTTGTAGTTGCTGGGGAGGAGGTGGGGGTAGAGCTGACGATGTGGAGGAACTTGGGCCGGGCTGCTGCTGGTGCTGGAGATGGTGAGGGACTGTGGATGTTGATGGCAAAAGTTCTGATGGTATGGATACTTGCCGATTAGGCAGAGGGTTCATTGCTCCAGGAGAAGTGAGATAAGTGATCTCTTGAAGGCACCTGAGAGTATGTGAAATATGAGCTGCTGTAAGGTTTGACAATATCCAGTCTTGACTCACTGCTTCAAATACTCTCTACTCTTCATCCTGCTCTTTAGATCTCTACCGGCAGCGGCAACACCCTTCTTCCAGGCAGGTATCAGGGCTGGAGGCATCGAATTGGCGGAGGTCGCTGTCGTTGAAGCTACAGCCGGGTTTGCACCACTACCGACGCCATTACTGGAATCTGTCCTCGAAAGAGAGACTGATTTGTCTTCTGGAATCGTTGGTGGAACGCCGTTTGAGAGAAGAATTGGTTTTATAGCTGCTTCTTTCAGTGCTGATGATTCTGCTGTGGAGAGACCAGCCAGGGCTAAAACCAAAAGGACATAAAAGATTTCAGATCTCGGTTGACCGTGAAAGAAAACCTTTCTGATTGGATACTCACAAACATCTTCACTTCTAGGACTGCTGCCTGTACTTCCTTCCTTCAACTCAGCCACTTTCCCACCACCTGGGGCGGTAATTGACGCCCCTTCCTTGAACGATGCTCCTTGCTGAGTAGCTAAAAACTTGGATCTGGCCCAGCAGTGAAGAGATCGGAGTTCAGGCAACAATGTACAAAGGCTGTCAGCTTCGTCCGAGACGGGGCGAAGGAGGGAGTGTTTTCAATACACACCTTTCTTGTCGAATAGCGTATTCCAACATCTTGACTCTTCGTGTCATATCCACCTTGAGGTTCTCAGCTGACCTCCTCTCACCTTCGAGTAATGCTATCCGTGCCTATACGAGATGCGTTGGTCGAAGTGAAGCCGTGTTAGAAAGAGTAGGGAGGAGCAACAAAGGGATTCGTGCAGTGATACGTCAATGAAAGTGTCATCTGAAATGATTCCACCGTCCCTCAGCTGGCTTGGTACCTTCACCATCTTATTCCCCATCGAGAGAATCCTTCAACCGAACCTCTGCTCCAGGCAAGGGTAAAGAGGTATAGAGCAGGTGACGTTCCCTTCCAAGCAAAAAAGGAAGTGACTGCCTTCCTT
This sequence comes from Krasilnikovozyma curviuscula, assembly GCA_014825775.1. Classification (NCBI taxonomy): domain Eukaryota; kingdom Fungi; phylum Basidiomycota; class Tremellomycetes; order Cystofilobasidiales; family Mrakiaceae; genus Krasilnikovozyma; species Krasilnikovozyma curviuscula. The sequence goes on from MVAQ01000318.1 coordinate 9,025, forward strand.
CCGAGCAGAGAGCAGCAAGCGTGCTGCCTGTTTCTACTGAGAAACATATATCCTGATACCATTCACACAGACGAGGCTTCTCACATATGAGAAAAGGATGTTTGTGTCTCTCTCCTTCCATCTCGCTGGTTCTCTCTACCGTCAGGGGAAGGAAACATGTCCCTCGAAAACAAGCCATGGGATAGAAAACTCACCCTCATTTCTGCCCTCTCGATCTCCCATTCGTTCCTATCTCTCTCGTACTTCCTGTGTTCGACCTGGAGGAAGTGAAGGACGCCAGCCAGTGTCATTGGAGGCTCAGCGTTTGCTGGCGCTGGACCTGCTGCCGGCATTCCTTGCTGCTGCTGTTGTTGTGCTTGTTGTTGCTGCTGCTGCTGACCATTGTTGGGTTGGTGTAGTTGGTACTGCTGCTGCTGCTGCTGCTGATGGGGCTGCATGGCTCTCTGCCCTTAGTCAATCCCCTGGTGCTCGACAAGGGGAAGATAGCAAGAGGAACCGCTCGAACGTCACTCGTCAGACCTGTTTTCATTTTTTGTATTTTCTAATCACTTACCAGGAGCAGAGGGATTCATCTGATAGGGTAAAACTCATAATACTCTACAGAAATTGAAAGAGGCTCGTCCCCTCCCTCGCGGTCCCACCATCGTCGCATTGACGCCCTCAACCGTCACTCTAACCCCTTGTGCTGATAAAGTAAACTGATCTACCAGGTAAGTTTTGCTGATGAGGGAACTGAACTCTACTTCCCTATCTTGACCTGTAATTCTGCTTTAGCTTGGAGATTGCAGCTTATCCTCGTCTGGCGTTCCACGTTAGAAAGACAACTTTGAAACTCGGTTGGATGATTTGAAGATGTCTCGATTGCTATCAACAGGGGATGATATCCCGCTCGAAGAGAGCACAGTCATCCAGCAACAACAGCACTATCAGATTGAGGAGGACGAGAACGAGGTCCCTTCCTCCTTCCTGTTTGACTCAACCCCCACACCATCAGCACGACCACCACCGATACCCACACCATCCTCGCCATCACAACCTCCAGTGGTAACAGTAGAGCCATCGATATCAGAAGATGCTCCCTTCATCCACTCGACAATCGTAAACTCGACCACCACCAACTCAATCCTCAGCAGGAAACAGAATCAGCCATTCAGGTTAAGGACTTCGCCATCCTCTTCTTCCTCCTCCTCATCCTCTTCATCTCATTCAGATGTATCATCATCCAGCTCGGTAAGAGGGAGGAAACTGGACGAAGACGACGATGACGATAACGGCTTACAACACTACCAGAACGAAACTGCGAACATGCCCTTCCTACCTCAGCCCGTTACCGCTTCCTCGTCAAGAAACGGAAAGACGCCATCATCTCAAACAAGGTTCTCCAAGCAGGAGCCGTTTACGCCCTCGCCTAATGTGGGTTTCAAGGGAAAGGGGCTTAACGAGTACGAAAAGGCAATGTGGAATTTCATCAACGTGTCAAACTTGGATGGGTTCCTAAAGGAAGTGTATGAGTATTACGTTGGGAAAGGAGCGTGGTGTATTCTGTTGAGCAGAGGGTTAAACTTGCTGTGAGTTGACCCAATTTGCTGCCCATCTTACCCAAACCAACGTAACACAAGCGCTAAAATTCCACGCTTCCTTTTCTCAGTACAGTGCTGTTCGTTACAGTCTTTTCCACTTTCTTGCTTCAATGTGTGGACTACTCTCTTTTGCCAAAGTCAAGCTCGCCCGATAAGAGTGTTTCACTCTCGGACGTCGTTATCCCAAAGTGTTACTCAACGTGAGTCCTTACACTTACTCACATCACTGGCAAACAAAGAACGTTGCTGTGCACTTTCTCACATGTGGTTATGGTTCCTCTGGGGTCGTGTAGTTTCTCTTGGACATTTACTCTCCTTCTCATTGTCTTCGCCATCTTCTACATTTCCCAAGTCATGTCGTTCATCTCCACTATCCATCGAACCATCGAAATGAGTAAATTCTACACCCATGTTCTAGGGGTTCCCGATGTGAGCTTCATTTGTGGAATGCCTCCTGAGCTTCCTCTTGCAGTAAATACTCTGGTCATTGACCAATTATCATTTCGCAAAACTTGTATAGGCCGACATCCAGACCATCTCCTGGCCTACAATTGTCTCCCTCATCTCTCAAATCAAAGAACAAACACCCTTGACGTCCCTCAACAGCACCACCGCCGCCAATAATCGCAACAACGCTGGCATGAAGCTCGACGCACACGACATTGCGAACCGCATCCTCCGACAAGAAAACTACCTCATCGCACTATTTAACAAAGATCTCATTGATCTGTCAGTCCCGGTCCCAGCGTATCTGGTAGAGCATTTCCCGAAATACTTTGCACCAAAAATGAAGTCGACGACTTCGGTTTCGACTGGAAATGGAGATGACGGGTCAGGAGATATTGGAAGGGAGATGACTTTGACAAGAGCATTGGAATGGAATCTGAGGTTCTGTCTGATGGGCTATTTGTTTGATGCAGATGGAAACGTGAGGAAGGCGTTTTTAAGGGAGAAAAATAAAGCGTCGCTGATTGTTGGGTGAGCTTCTCTCAGTCTCCCAGTCTATATCTTTAAACTTCCTGCTAATGAGTGACCTTTTAAGTCTCAAGAGGAGATTGTACTTCATGGCTCTCATCAATGCCATCTCAGCACCTGTAATCGTTGTATATCTTCTTCTCTATTCTTTCTTCAGATACTTTGAAGTAAATCAGTCCCTGTTCCTCTTTTCATTACGTTGGTTGGTGTTCAACTAAAGGTTTTTTATCATTTAGGAATATCACTCCACACCGTCTGCTCTCGGCTCACGAACCTACACTCTCTACGCCAAATGGAAATTCCGCGAATTCAACGAATTACCCCATCTCTTCACACTACGTCTTGACTCATCTTATCCAATCGCCAAAGAATACATTGACCTCTTTCCCAAAGGACCGCCTGTCATCGCCGCTCGTTTTGTCGCTTTTATCGCTGGAAGTTTTGCGAGTGTTCTGCTATTACTCTCAGTCTGGGATCCTGAGCTCGTACTCCATTTCGAAATCACCGGTGGTAAAACAGTGCTATTCTGGATTGGCATCTTTGGTGGTGTCCTCGCTGTCGCTAGGGGTATGATCCCACCAAGCAACACAATCTTTGAGCCAGAGCTCTTACTTCGAGGTGTCATCCACTATACGCATTACTTCCCATCGTCATGGGAGAACCAGCTGCACTCTCAACATGTCCATTCGGAGTTTGGGAAGCTGTTTGAGATGAAGCTGGTGGTGTTTGTGCAAGAGATGATGAGTGTTGTGTTGACGCCGTTGATCTTGGCTTGGAGCGTTCCAAAGTCGGCCGGTGGAATCGTTGACTTCTTCAGAGAGTTCACGGTCAAGGTTGAGGGTGTAGGGTATGTGTGTTCTTTCGCTGTGTTTGATTTTAAGAGACATGGAAATGTCAAGGTAAATTCGCGGCTCTCAATCACAACTTGTCAGCTCTTGAAGCGCTCGCTGACGGACTGCTCTTCTATCATTGCAGTTTGGCGCTCCGGCCGCCGCTGGACAAACAGAACATCTCATGTCTAAGGAAGGTAAAATGGAGAAATCATTTTTAAACTTCAAGGCCTCGCATCCCGACTGGATGCCGAACGATACGTCAGCTTCACTCTACCTGTCCAAGGTCACAGCACCCGATCTCACTAGCTATCATAACCACCCAACTGCCAGCTCAATCTACCAGCCACATCTGAGAGGCGGTCTCAACAGTAGTCGGTACATGACTACACCTGGAATGGCTCATTCGATCTCAACTCTCAGTCCACGATACCAAACTGATCTGTCTAACTCAGTCGACGCATCACGGTTGATCCCAACCAGGTCAGCTGTTGCTAAAGGTAAACGTAGGTCTCATTCTCCAGCTGTTCGGAGGACGACAGCACAACAGCAACAACAACAGCAGCGAATTCCCGAGGTTGAAGAAGACGATGGTTGGGCCATTCCCGATAACGGTGGTGAAATATCGCCTCCTATAAGAGACGTCGATGGAGACAAACCAGGACAAGAAGAGCTTCCTGATGATGATGTTTTGGGCCTATTGCAGGAAATATATGGAGCCAGAATAGTGAGATGAGGCGATTATTGCCGAATGATGAGCCATACCCACAAGTCAACGATAGACTACGATTTTGTATCGAATACATCTTGCTATTTTGTTGTCTTCAAGATAAACAACGTGCTTCACGCGAGTGCTGAACGAAAATAAACATCAATCTTAGTGCTCTACTTCTCGGGCATTCACAAGTTCTAACTCGGTCCAATCCCAAAGTTTAGCCGGTAAATCAGGCTCTCTACGTGGTAGCGTAGGCCTGTCGAGCACGCCTACAGGAGTATAATAACTTCCGCTGACAACCTCGTCGCTCGTTGCAGCCCAAACAGTGTTGTAGGCGCCTTGTTCGACCGTCAACATCTCGAACCAACTCGTGATATACAAAAATATTTTGTTAAAGAGAGTTAGCCCCGCAATCATTTCTGTCTGGATGATCCCAGGATGGATAATTGCGACGGAGAGCGATGGATATCTCTTTGCCAGCTCGAGGCCCCAGACAAGATTGGCCATTTTACTCTGACCGTACCTTAGTGCAAAAGGTGTTCTTCAGTCCACTATTTATCTGCCAAAAGAAAGAAGGAGTTTCGTCTCTCACCTTGACCAGCCTCCCGAAACTGGGCCCATCTTTTCTACCGAATCTGGTTTCTTCAATTCTCCGAAAACGATTCCTCCCCTTGGACATATTGTGTGACCTTTGGACGTCAAAACGACGATTCGAGGTGTTGATTTGAAGGTTTCAACCGTATGAGTGAGGGTTGGTTCGAGGAGTTTGAAGAGGAAGGCGTGACCTGAACAAATGAGCAGAGACTACCAGTAAGAAATGATATTAGAAAAATAAAGATGCCTTTGCTGACCCATGTGATTGGTCCCGAATTGGACTGTAAACAAAGGAGAATTTTGTCAATAAAGAGCTGCCAATAGTTGAATCCAACTCACTCTCGTACCCGTCCTCCGTTAAAGCTGGGGGGAGGTCCAGCACACCAGCATTGCAGATCAGGACGTCCAATTTGTCTTCAAGAACCTTGAACTTTTCCACAGATTCGCTGATGGACTTGAAGCTCGCCAGATCGCAGCGGATAAAAGTGAGTTTCGCTGCGGGTGCTGTTATGGCGAGTTGATCGATAAGACTTTGAGCTCTCGTCGCGTCTCTTCCTGTGAAGAGGATGTGCTCTGGGGGTTGCTCAATCGATGCAAGCTGGATGATGGCTTCTCTGCCTATTCCTCCGGTGCCTTTAATTATTAGAACGCGTAGGTTCGTTTATCAGGATAGAAATAAGAGACAGGAGAGGTGTCTCTCACCTCCGGTGAAAAAAACCACCTTCCCTGCTTGACTTCCAATGTCCTTCAGTGGGTTGAGAACCATGGCTATAATACGAGTGGAGGGTGGGAAGGAGGATCAGTGGGTGGAAGAACCCACAGCTTCACAACCTGTGTCAAGGCTTCAGCTCGCCCAACGTAAGAGCCAAAAGAGAAAAGAATTATTTACATGTGAAATAACATCCAATCAGTCGTGGGCTAGATTCAGTGCGATTTACTCAGTGTTTTACTATCAAGTGTTCTCTCATGAGGCTCTCTCCACCTCAAACCCAGCTCGGCGAATATATCCTGCTCCGTTCGGCAAGCCAGAAGAGTCCCCTCGGTCACCTTCTTTCCATTCTTTCCTCTCACAACACCCGCGTATAGCCCACGCTGGTTCAAACTGTAACCGCCAAGATTTGCCAGGTATCGCACAGCTCTAAGTGAAAGAAACAAATGATGAGAAACGGAAAAGTTCTGCCAAAAAAGGGGGGAGCGTAGACGTACCGGTTGAAGTATGCGTCGCCCGTGAAGTACATTAAAGCCGCACCTGTAGAATGGGATGTTAGAAATCGATACCATCTCAAAAAGCAAAAAAAAAACGACTTGCCTAGTTGATCGTAAGGAATTGTAAGGATGTCGATATGTCGAACTTTGTTTTCTCCAGCAAGTTTACAGAGACCCATATCTGAAGAGATGCAGTCAGTACCGATTCGATAGCCTCGAGAGCGAGCCCACTTACACTTGGCTTCGAGATTTTCTGCGTCATCTGGCAAGCTCAGCTAATAATAACAAGACATTAGCACCTGCTCGTAGTTAAGTTTCGAAAGAAAGCAACTGACATGACCAATCAACAGACCGTTTTCATTCAAAACCTTTAAAAGTTTTTGCAGGACGCCTGTGATAAAGGACAGCTCGATATCAACTGCAGGAAATGAAGCAAACTTATTAAAAAAGACATACCTTTGTGCGTAGAGCCGGCGGAGGGATCTTTAGTTCTGTAAGGAAAAGAAAGATACATTGAGATGGTAACCAAATTACGTTTCTAGCGGCCCAAGAGAAGAGCTAGCAACGCATATTAAGATATCAATGTCTCCACAGGTTTGCTGTCCCCTTCGATAGCTTCCCATCAACTCGATTTCAAGTTTCTTCAGAGAGAAGTTGAGAGGTTCTTCGTCATATTGAGTCTTGCGTGTCTACAAAACAAAACATTACGTACCGGATCGATTGTGAAAGCAGCCGCTTTGATGACTTGAAAGATTTGAAACGTCTCTTCTCGGGGCATTCGTTCATTCAAATCTAGAATGTTCAGCCACATATTCAACAAATGAATGACATGCAATAAATCAAAGAGCACTCACCATCATAGAACTGCACACCCAATCGGACGTTTCGACTGAGATTGTACTTGGTTGGATTGCTCCGAAGATCTTCTAGAGTTCTGGCACCTAAAATATCAAGTAAGAGGGCGTTCTAGGATGTGAAATCAACTATGGAGAGTACCAACCTTGGTCATAATACAAATGCGCAGTTCTGGTGCCAACTGAGTAGATTTTCGTGAAGATCAAGCATACTTCCGTTCGCTCGTCATTTAGTTCACTCTCTAGTCTCTCACTTTTTCCCGTTTTCAAGATTTCGATGATCTGGATAATCGGCGTTACAAGGAGGAAATGAGACGAACGAAATTCTTGAACATCGACGCACCTTTTCAGCTTGTTTATCTCCACATTTTGGTAAAAATCTTTTAGCCTGATCAACAGTGGTGATGCCAGGAGTTTTTCGGTCTCGCAGCTGTTTGGCAACTGCACGAAGAAAACATTGAGGAGATGTTGAAACATTCAAAAACGAAAGTTTAAGGAAAGACTCACTCACTTAACTTGTAACTCCTAGATTGGAATGGGTTTCCATCGATTCTAGCCTGATATATGTCACCTAGCTGATCGAACTGGAAGCAAAATAGAATGACGTTAGAATATATATGTTAACCGCAAAAGGGAGGAACTCACGTGGGCCGCAACCAGTTCATTATTAGCTTGAAGACCAGAGGATCCAGATCTGCTTGGCTATGTACAAAGTGAACGAAAGGTGGAGAAAACACTGTCAGCTTGTTGGAATAGAAAAAAAATCATTTCGAGAACTGGCCACTTACTGAAAAGCCTCGCCTGTCGGGTTTGTCCTTTTCGTCACTTTCGCTATCATCAATGTCACTTACAACCTATAGATCTTGAAGAGGTCAGAATCATTATTGACTCTACCAGATTTTAGTGATAACTCACATTATCATCCTCTTCGTCAAAATTCAGTTTGGCAATACCTTCTGGACCAGTCTTGAGAATGTCATCAAGTCTATCACGTCCTGTCCTCAAAGCTTTATCTGATGCTTTTAAAAACCTTGTAGCACTGAAGGGAATGGAGGTTTCTAAGTTCGTAGCTTTCGTCGCTGGGGGTACTGATTTTGAAAAAGTCACTGGCATGTCGATAGCGTCGTCCGATTTTGTATATTCAGGAATTTCTTCGAATCGAGAGTTGTCACTTCGAGAAAGTTGGCCCCGAGAAGATGTACGTCGAGGAGGAGATCCTTGTGTCGCAATTGGCGGTGGAAGATCTGGAAATAGGAGATATTGACGAGTGGGTTCGATATACTGATTTGCCTGGTTCGGTAAGAAAGAACATCAGTAAGAATCAGTGAGATGCCCAGTGAGACAAACGTTCTGAGAATGGAGACATCAGAAACTTACTACGTTACAGTCTTGTAACCACGAGGCTTCAAGAATGAGTACTCCTGCGGGGATATCTCGAGTGGACTTGACCCTCATTGATTGCAGCACTGCTTGCGGTCCATCATTTCCGTTACGATCAGGAGCGAAGCCAATGACATGCGTAAGATCTGGATTTGGCCAAGATGGATGAAGAATACCGGAGTTATTTGAGATCTGCCAAGCAAAACGTCAATTTGAGTTTGTGAAGCAGAATAAACGTACGGTCTTACGATTTCGAGTCTGGAAACATTAGCATGAACGGGATCTGTCACCTGGAGTGGGGTGGAGATCCAGAAGTGCTTCCGGTAGAAGATTCTTTGTCTAGCCCGAATTCCGATTTCCCCTTCAGTTTTCAATCTTTCCCTCAGGCTCTGATTTAGCTCTTGACAGATTGCCTTCAGTGGTTGAGGGCCAGTGGAGCTTTTTTTATTGCCAGAACGCCCTTTACGTTCTTTGCCTCTATAGCCGCCTTTGTGAGGATTTACAGGAAGTCCTATTGGCCCGAAAGCTCGAAATAAGGGGGTCGAAGAAGAAGACCCGGGTGTGTTACTCGGAGAGGAGAAAGCAGGACTGTGGCACGATTGTTTCTCCTTCAGCCTAGTCACAGCAAAATGTCGGGACGGAGTTACTTTCACGGAAACCTCGGGCATTTTGAGTGGCTTTGGATCAGACGTGATGGTCTCCCCTTCTTTTGGTAGTGAAAGCGGAGGTTGCATATAAAAGGAATCGGTGGTGAAAGCCCTGGCAATATTGAGTGGAGGTAAAGGCAGAGATCGCATGCTTGAGTATTCTTGGACATTGAGCCACATTTGCCCAGTTAGAAAGGATAGCTCTAAGGGCGGCGGCAATGGTTCGCCTTGACAACTTCGAGACAAGGCTGCTGTATGTGTAGTATCATTGCGTCTCTGTTCATCTTGATTATTGTCTGGTGCTTTCAGAGTAGGACCCAATTGAGCTAAGAACGAAGATGAAGACGAAGCGAAGGTGACGTTAGATGGGTCAAAGACTTCGGTGCCGTTGTCGGTGTCGACTCTCGATGTGTTTTCCGCTTGGTGCGAAGGTATCAGAGTCAACTTGAATTTTTCATGATCGGAAAATAACTTGTTTAAGTTGGACGAGGATCCAGTGCTCGAGTAATTCCCGCGCTTGTTTGAGAACGAAACGGAGGGCTGGGACCCAGCGGGTAGCAAAGCAGGGTATCGCACAGTAGAAAAAGTGGGTTCAGTAACGAGACTAGGTTGATTGCGTGCTGGGGAGTTGAAGTGCCGTTCGTTGAGTTCATTTAGGAAAGCTGGGCTGACAGCGGGCAGGAGATTCTCAATCTTTTCAGTGGCCAACTTTGGAATCAGCTCGTTGGCATGATCAGCTTCATTCTGAGATGACGGTGAGAGATGGCTCAGGCGTAAGGAAGCCTCCGAGGGTATTTTGGGTGCAGCATCTGAACGACGATAAGGAAATTTTGGTTTGTGCGACATTTTACGCGAAGTGGAGGGGGGACTCACACTGGCCAGGAGTTTCAATGCCTCCAACTTTTGACATCGTCACATCAAAGGAATCGTAGACATTTGAAAGCTCGGTATCATTTATCTCTGAAACAGCTGCATCAACAAGATGCCGAACTATTGGGCTTTTGAAGATCGCTCTGTGTGAACACTCATTCGGCGACTCTTCGAGCTTTGCACATAATGATTGAGGTTGAGCAGTAACTTTTAATTCTGAATCTATCATAAACAGGTTAGGTGTAGATTAGTGTAATCGTGAAAAAAGAATACAGCGGCCAACAGCGACCCACCTTTTCTTTCGACGCTGTCCAAGTTCGCAGACTTGGGCCTTATTGGAATGCCATAGACCATCCGAGGCGACAACATGCATTCGTCCTCCGTTCTATCCCCTGCATCTTCATCAACGTCCTCATCCTTCTCATTATCTTCACTACAGCGGTCGTCGTCCGCATCACTCGCACGACCATCTTCAACTGCCGTGAGTGTATCTAGATCCAGATCAGAAGATATAATACCTGGGGGACCTTCGTTCTGTTTTGCGTGAGTGAATTCGTTGATGGAAGGAGGTGATGAGATGATGGTAAACCCTGCGACTTCGGATGGATCTTTACCTTTTCCCTTGTCGACTTTCCTCTTCTTGGCAAGATGATAGCTAGCAACAGATGATTCTCTTGAAATGGCGGGTAGACTAGTGCCATATGGGTGAGGTTGAGACGAGGTCAAACTGTGAGCTTCAAGTATAGGTGAAAATGACAGCGGATTTCCAAAGAAGTATTTGCCATAGATTTCTTCATCTTCGGACCAGATTTGTTTGCCTTCGGCCAATCTGCGTTTAAACCTCTCCTTGTATTTTTCATGATTCTTGATGAGAGAAACTGAAGACTTCTGAACCGGGGGTGGGAGTGTCGGAGGCGATAGATCAGTGGCTTTGGCCATTCCAGGAATCGAGAGATCCCAGTCTGCTTCTTCTTTCTCGGCTTCCCCAGGTAAGAGAAATCCTTTGTAAAACGGGCGGTGGTACATATCGTCCTTTTCGTCGACGGGGGTGATGGGTCGAGCCAGGAAATCTTCTCGCTCTGCTTCCGTCATGATTGGCAAACAAGAAGGCTCAGATTTCCAGTCTTCAGGGTATACCATCTCTTGGTGGTGAGGCAAAGGTTTCCAGCCCATCGCTTCACGGTATTCCTTCAGCTCCCATTCGAGAGACTGACTCTCGTAATTCATCCACTCGTTGTATTTCTTCAACTCCCAAACTGCGTCTTCACTTCATCGATTGAATAAGACCGATTGGAATATATTAGTGTCCCCTCGGAGAAAAGAATAAGGGAGGGGCGGATCTGGGCAGCGATTAACGTACGCTGTTGTGGGATGATCAAGTGGATTCGGCCAGCCACCCTGAGCTTTGATTGATCTCCTTGGTGGTAGAGGAGCCCAATGGAAGTTAGAATTCTTTCGTTTATAGCCCCCCTTGTTCTTGGACTTCCTTCTCTTGCTATATTGCTGCGTCGTTTCTTCTTCTGCTTGTTGGCCTTGCTGGTGTTGCTGTTTATCACCATCATATTCTCCATCTGTTCGTTGGATGGCTGAAGTATCAGAAAGGTATTCCTTCTACGTGAAAGAGAGATCGTTAGCTTCTGCGTTGATTTGAGAATGCAATGGGGTGGAATCCTCAATCACTTCGTCGTCCATTTTTGTGGTCATCCTCACAGACTGGAGGAGAGGAGAGTAGGACCTTGTCAGGCCCTAGTTG